>JAWPHD010004712.1:0-180582 GCA_037043455.1 Cyrtodaria siliqua
TGTGAACCTACTAACTATATCTAATTGGGCACCATCATATATAAAAACTAAATTTCGTGGTAGCATTCCCCCCTTTCTAAATACCATAACTTTTGTTTTAGTACAATTTACTTTCAATCTCCATTCTTTACAATAGCTAGATAGTATATTAAGTCCATTTTGTAACTCTGCTGCAGTGTTAGCAAACAAAACTATATCATCTGCATATAACAGCATAAACATCTTAAACATATTAATATCTAAACCTTCAAAGCCACTATGTATGAATGCATCTTCTATATCATTTAAATACATAGAAAACAACAATGGAGATAGGCACTCCCCTTGCCGAACGCCAAGTACACAGTAAAATTCATCGCTCAACTGGTTACAGTATTTAACTTTAGACTTAACACATGAGTACATTGATTTAATGATATCAAGAATGTTTCCCCGAATACCGAACTTTGTTAATTTGTACCATAAATTATCACGCACAACATAGTCAAAAGCTTTAGTAAAATCAACAAATGCACAATACAATTTCTTTCCTTGATTTAAAATATGTGTAATTAAACCACTTAAAACAAATATATTATCAACAGTACTCATGTGCGATCTAAATCCAGCTTGTGCTTCAATTAGAACGCTGTATGTTTCTGCCCACTCCGATAATCTATTATTTAGTGTACGTGTAAATAATTTGCCCAAACAGCTTAATAAAGTAATACCACGGTAATTTTCTACATCATTAATATTGCCCTTTTTGTGAAGAGGAATAACATACCCTTCTGACCAGACTTCTGGAAAATACCCAACCTCAAACACTTTATTAAACATTTTACAAATAACTGGTGATAAAATAGTTTTACCATGAATGAACATTTCATTTAATAACATATCAGGTCCAGACGATCGATTTGAATTCAGTTGCTTAATTGATTTTATAATCTCATCCTCAGTAAAATTCACATTCAACTCTTCAAACATTATGTTAAATTCATTATTTTCATACCGTTCATTAAAATATACAACATCTTCATCTGGAACAAAGAACTCGTTATTTGGACTATTAATAGCTTTAAAATATTGTTCAAAAGAAGCCAATGGTATATTTGTTGGCTTAAGTCCCGATGCTTCTTTTAACATATTCCAATATAATTTTGCATTTTTATATCTTGCGTTTACAAAAGCAGCTGTTTTCACTCGATCATAATCCGTCCTACAATTTCTAACAGTAGATTTATAAAGTGACCGAGCTTTAACCATATTAATTCTATTTATGTCACTTTTACTTTCTCTATATTTATTCAACTTTTGTAAAAAGAGAAACTTACTTTCATGACACTCATCATTATACCACGGGTTTACTTTTTTATTGTTAAATACAGGAATATCCGCTTTAACATCGCTATTACAACTAAATCTGCGCTTAAAAATTGGTGAAGAAACATCTTCAATAATGGCATTAAAATTATGAATACATGAATTTATGTCCCCACTATTCGTACACTGTTCTATTTTTTCATTTAAAGCATTCAAATTACCACGAATTTCTTCTGTATTGAAACTCTCAATAAAATCACACTTCTTATCGTTGTTCCATACATATTTATAACTTAATCTTTCATAACTGTTGTTTACGAGCGACGGCTCATTGTTTGGATTACAAAAATTTAAAGAAAATGTTATTAAACAATGGTCCGACAAAATATTTGGCTCTCCAACTTCAAACTCACTAACATGTGTTAATAGATTCTGCGACGACAACACATAATCCACTACTGAACTACCCCTACTGCCTACAAAAGTATAGCGACCGACACCTTTATCATTGCCAAATCTACCGTTTAAAATACGCAAAGAACTCTGTTTACACAAATCTAATAAAAGTAACCCATTGTTATTCACATGACCCTTATCCTCAGAATAACGCGGCAATTCAATATCAGAAATATAATCATCAGGCAACATATGCATATGAACATTGTTATCGTTTATGACAAAATCAAAATTAGTGGATGTACGACTATTAAAATCCCCGAGAATTAACATTTTGCACTCATTTATACTTTTATTTTCAATACATGCAATAGATTCTAATAAGCGATCAAAAATATTGGTTTCAACCATTGCCTGGCGGCTACTATCATCGGGTAATACATAGGTTAAACAAATATATAAATCACTACTAAATGATAATCTTTTACCCTCAATTTTTACCCAAATAATATCATCATCACTAAGGTATACCAATGTGTCCTTCGAGACATACTCATGTCTGATATATACCGCTATACCGCCTGAGTTACGCTTACACGATTTCTTATTTTCAGTCCTATGTAATATGTAACAATCAAAATCATCAACATTAACATCAGAGTATTCATCAGTCCATGTCTCTGTAAACAACACAATATCACTTGATTTAAAAATATCATTTAGCTCAACACTTTTCAGTTTATTTGTTCTCTTTGTAACTAGTCCTTGAATGTTCATAAGCGAAAAACGCAACTTCACCTTCTCATTGTTTACCTACTGGTTATTTTCATTTGTGTCATGTATGTCATGAATGAGAACGAATGTTAGATTCTATAAAGTTTATTACATAACTTATAACGTCATATTACGTCAGAAAACGTACATTAACGTGACGTCCATGACGTCATTTACGTTATGTTAAATACCACTAATGGAATATCAAAAATATTGAATGGTGTTATTACACTCCCACACCACATGTTATGAGTTGTGATAAATATATATATATACCTCGTCATCAGTAGGTTTAGAAACGGTGTACATATTTTGTAAAATTTGGCTGTTCTTGGCAGGATAGCTACTTTAAATAAACATCACAGTTATTTATACCCCATGCAGCTTTAAGTCTAAGCAGTCACATGGTTCATACAGAATTATCATTATGAAATTTAAGGACTTTTTAAAGTCTTTTAAGGTTCTAATAACCCATTTTTAAGGCCCGGTTAAACTCGTAGCATTATCGGTGATTTTTTTGTTTTTTTGCCGATTTTTTTTAAACTACGTCAGATATTATTCCTCTTGTATAACTAATCCACTGATTATGAAATTCAAGGACCTTTAATGATATTTTGTCAGAATTTAAGGACTTTTTAAGGCTGGAGTGGATTTAAGGACTTTTAAAGGCTGTATATGAACCTTGAGTCATTTATACATAGATCTATAAACAGCTAGAATTAATGAATTTATTCCCATACATGAACTGAATGTTGTTTAAATGTTTCATCAACACAGTGTACGTTATTTAGAGCTACCCCAGAGAGAGGGGAGGGATGCATACGAATCTAGGAAACTGCCCTAGCTTACTAACGAATAGTTATATATTTAATGTTATAATTACAGCCTGTTTACGTCCCGATCTGACGGATGAGGCTTAGAGAAAGTGTCTTGCCCAAGAACACACGGACAATACACAGCGGTGCAGGTGAGGCTTGAACCTCGGTTCTCCGGTATGCAAGTCCACCTAGCTATACACTGGGCCATGACAGCCCCTTCATGTACATGCCACTGACATAATCACACGACCCGGGCAATCTGTGTGCCATTGTTTTACCACTGAGAATAACATGCATTTATGTAAAGTTTCAAGACTGTAGGCCTAATGGTTTCAAGTCCGAGTGGCCTTGATGTTTGACCTACTGATGTCAAAAACAATATGGTTCCTCCTCTTAAAAAGGGCTATAGACCCATCATGTTTCATGAGAGTTGGTCTTATTCTTCCAGGGTTATAGCATGGCATGTGTATGTCTATATAAGGTCATGGCAATCTTGTTCTTTGATATATTCGGATTCCAAATTCATTAAATAGAGCCTGGGTTTCTTCTCTCACCAAAGAAAGGCAACTGACTTGAGTATTGTTATAAACAGTACACACTTTCAATAACTGTAATTTATATATATATTATAACAAGAGGTCAATGACCTTGAAGCTCTACTGATCGATTTTGATTTCAGGAAGTAGTCGCTACAAACTGTTTTTTTGAAAATCTATTTTTAGCTGTGGTGGCCATCTTGAATTTCCGGCCGACCTGAAATTTTGCTAGGATCAATAAGATATCAAGAGCAACATTCCTGTGAAGTTTCATGAAAATCCGTCAAGTAGTTTCAGAGGAGTAGTCGCTACAAGTTTTCATTATATAACTCTATGTAAACAAAGATGGCCACTGACAGCCATGTTTAACATTGAATCAAAATAATGTTCGACTCGGATAACCATCATGTCATGCTGATCATTTTAGAAAAAGTCCCATATCAATATCTCTTATAGTTTTCAAGAAGTAGTCGCTACAAACTTATTTTTTAAAAATCTATTTTTAACTGTGGCGGCCATCTTGAATTTCCGGCCGACCTGAACTTTTTCTAGGATCAACTAGACATCAAGAGCAACATTCCTGTGAAGTTTCATGAACATCCGTCAAGTAGTTTCAGAGGAGTAGTCACTACAAGTTTTTACTATATAACTCTATGTAACCAAAGATGGCCACTGGCAGCCATGTTTAACGTCGAATCAAAATAATTTTCCACAAGGATCTACATCATGTCATGCTGATCATTTTAGAAAAAGTCCCATATCAATATCACTTATAGTTTTCAAGAAGTAGTCGCTACAAACTTATTTTTTAAAAATCTATTTTTAGCTGTGACGGCCATCTTGAATTTCCGGCCGACCTGAAATTTTTTTAGGATCAATTAGACACCAAGAGCAACATTCCTGTAACGTTTCATGACAATCCGCCAAGTAGTTTCAGAGGAGTAGTCGCTACAAGTTTTTACTATATAACTCTATGTAAACAAAGATGGCCGCTGGCAGCCATGTTTAACGTTGAATCTAAACGATTTTCGACAAGGATCAACATCATGTCATGCTGATCATTTTAGAAAAAGTCCCATATCAATATCACTTATAGTTTTCAAGAAGTAGTCGCTACAAACTTGTATTTTGAAAATCTATTTTTAGCCATGGCGGCCATCTTGAATTTCCGGCCGACCTGAAATTTTGATAGGATCAATTAGACATCAAGAGCAACATTTTTGTGAAGTTTCATGAAAATCCGTCAAGTAGTTTCAGAGGAGTAGTCGCTACAAGTTTTCATTATATAACTCTATGTAAACAAAGATGGCCATTGGCAGCCATGTTTAATGTCGAATCAAAATAATGTTCGACTCGGATAACCATCATGTCATGCTGATCATTTTAGAAAAAGTCCCATATCAATATCACTTATAGTTTTCAAGAAGTAGTCGCTACAAACTTATTTTTTAAAAATCTATTTTTAACTGTGGCAGCCATCTTGAATTTCTGGCCGATCTGAAATTTTGCTAGGATCAATTAGACATTAAGAGCAACATTCCTGTAAAGTTTCATGAAAATCCGCCAAGTAGTTTTAGAGGAGTAGTCGCTACAAGTTTTTACTATACGACTCTATGTAAACAAAGATGGCCGCTGGCAGCCACGTTTAACGTCGAATCAAAACAATTTTTGATAAGGACCAACATCATGTCATGCTGATCATTATAGAAAAAGTCCCATATCAATATCACTTATAGTTTTCAAGAAGTAGTCGCTACAAACTTGTATTTTGAAAATTTATTTTTAGCCGTGGCGGCCATCTTGAATTTCTGGCCAACCTGAAATTTTGCTAGGATCAATTAGACATCAAGAGCAACATTCCTGTGAAGTTTCATGAAAATCCGTCAAGTAGTTTCAGAGGAGTAGTCGCTACAAGTTTTCATTATATAACTCTATGTAAACAAAGATGGCCGCTGGCAGCCATGTTTATCGTCAAATCAAAACGATTTTCGACAAGGACCAACATCATGTCATGCTGATCATTTTAGAAAAAGTCCCATATCAATATCACTTATAGTTTTCAAGAAGTAGTCGCTACAAACTTGTATTTAAAAAATCTATTTTTAGCTTTGGCGGCCATCTTGGATTTCACATCAACATGAATTTTTGCTAGGATCAACTAGACTTCATGGGCAACATTTTTGTAAAGTTTTATGAATATCCATCCGGTAGTTTCAGAGGAGTAGTCGCTACAAATAAAAGTTAACGGACAGACGGACGGACGGACGGACGGACGGACGACGGACGCCGCACCACGGCATAAGCTCTGCTGATCTCTGATCAGTAGAGCTAAAAATACATAAAATATTCATTTAGAGCCAAATGAGTGGGCTGTATTTAACAGCAATTGAGTGGGTTGTATTTAGCAACTGAGTGGGTTGTATTTAGCAATGAGGAAGAGGAAGAGAGGTGCACTCTCAAAACTAGGTCAAACTAGATCTGTCATCTTGTCGTCTGACAGAGACGACCAATAAGTATATTATAGTACCCCTGCTGGGACAATCATGAGTGCTAGTCCGGCTATTAATCTTCAACATATATATGTATATGATACATGTAATGGTTTCATGGTGACCTTGACAACCTATTGACCCCAAAATGGATATGGTGGATGACTCTATAAAGTTTGGGGTCAATCGGTTCAAGGTAACCATGGACAGGCTTATATAGACATTGTGTTTTTTGTGGCTTTTTCTATATCCGTTAATAGGCTACATTTTCAATGCTAAAACATATTTTTTTCCCAATTTTGAGACAAAAATTCCTAATTGAAAGAGAAAAAAAAATGTATACGGTCATCCTCCCATCATTGTCAATCTACCTGCAAAGTTTCATGAGTATACATGTCAATTATTCTTAAAAAGTTAAAGAATAGAACAGAATGATAAGGTTGTGTCTAGTACACCGACAGATTGAAGGACTGAATCCAGTGTAACTCATCTAATATCAGATTGATGGATAACTCCTCTAATATCAGACTGATGGACTGAATCCAGTATAACTCCTCTAATATCAGACTGATGGACTGAAACCATTATAACTCCTCTAATATCAGATTGATGGACTGAATCCAGTATAACTCCTCTACTATCAGATTGATGGACTGAATCCAGTATAACCTCTAATATCTGACTGATGGACTGAATCCAGTACAACTCCTCTATCTAATATCAGACTGATGGACTGAATCCAGTACAACTCCTCTAATATCAGACTGATGGACTGAATCCAGTATAACTCCTCTATCTAATATCAGACTGATGGACTGAATCCAGTATAACTCCTCTATATCAGATTGATGGACTGAATCCAGCATAACTCCTCCAATATCTTTTGAGGGGGTATAAAAACCACTTGCCAGTATTTCATAATAAACACTATTACTGCCAGGTCATAATTTAAAACTATCAAAAATACACCATACAAAGCAGAAGTACTTTTGAATATAACAAGGAAGTGTATCCAACAATTCGGATATCTATAACACTTATGATCAGAAGTAATATGACGATGACGTGTTTCAATTCAAAGCCCTTTTATGTATCCGCACTTATAATACTATCAAATTTAAAAAAGAGGCTATATCAAGTTAGAGAAGTCCCGTGTTTATAATATAACAAGCTCAGTTTGTGTGCACTCAGTTTATAGAGGGGGTGTATATGAAAAAGGGGATATATATAAAATCAGGGCTTTTTTCCTTCATAAATGGAAGACAAAATTCAGCGTCTACCCCTTGAACAAAAATAGTCTATTTTTTTCCCCAGATTGGCTTAAAAAATTCCCCTAATCCAGGATAAAAAAAAATCACTTCCTCTTAATACTTTATTTTTTAGATACATTTATTGAAGAAAGTAGATCTAAAATGTACCTTTTCACCTAAAATGCTCCAAAGCCATAATTGCACACCAAATATTCAAATTTCAGTTCCCACTATATCTCGAACAAGAGGTCAATGACCTTGAAGCTCTACTGATTGATTTAGATTTCAGGAAGTAGTCGCTACAAACTTGTTTTTTGAAAAATTATTTTTAGCCGTGGCGGCCATCTTGAATTTCCGGCCAGAAATTAGACATCAAGAGCAACATTCCTGTGAAGTTTCATGAAAATCCGTCTAGTAGTTTCAGAGAAGTAGTCGCTACAAGTTTTCATTATATAACTCTATGTAAACAAAGATGGCCGCTGACAGCCATGTTTAACATCAAATCAAAACGATTTTTGACAAGGATCAACATCATGTCATGCTGATCATTTTAGAAAACGTCCCATATCAATATCGCTTATAGTTTTCAAGAAGTAGTCGCTACAAACTTGTATCTTGAAAATCTATTTATAGCCATGGCTGCCATCTTGAATTTCCGGCCGACCTAAAAAAAATCTGGGATCAATTAGACATCAAGAGCAACATTCCTGTGAAGTTTCATAAAAAATCGTCAAGTAGTTTCAGAGGAGTAGTCGCTACAAGTTTTTACTATATAAATCTATGTAAACAAAGATGTCCGCTAGCGGCCATGTTTAAAGTCGCATTGAAATAAATTTCGACAAGAATCAACATCATGTCATGCTGATCATTTATGAAAACGTCCCATATCAATATCACTTACAGTTTTCAAGAAGAAGTCGTTACAAATTTATTTATTTTAAATCTATTTTTAGCTGTGGCGGCCATCTTGAATTTCCGGCCAGCCTGAAATTTTTCTAGGATCAACTAGACATCAAGAGCAACATTCCTGTGAAGTTTCATGAACATCCGTCAGGTAGTTTCAGAGAAGTAGTCGCTACAAGTGTTTACTATATAACTCTATGTAAACAAAGATGGCCACTGGCAGCCATGTTTAACATCGAATCAAAATAATGTTTGACTAGGATCAACACCATGTCATGCTGATCATTTTAGAAAAAGTCCCATATCAATATCACTTATAGTTTTCAAGAAGTAGTCGCTACAAACTTATTTTTTAAAAATCTATTTTTAGCTGTGGTGGCCATCTTGAATTTCTGGCCGACCTGAAATTTTGCTAGGATCTATTAGACATCAAGAGCAACATTCCTGTAAAGTTTCATGAAAATCCGCCAAGTAGTTTCAGAGGAGTAGTCACTACAAGTTTTACTATATAACTCTATGTAAACAAAGATGGCAACTGGCAGCCATGTTTAACGTCGAATCAAAACAATTTTTGACAAGGATTAACATCATGTCATGCTGATCATTTTAGAAAACGTCCCATATCAATATCACTTACAGTTTTCAAGAAGTAGTCGTTACAAATTTATTTATTTTAAATCTTTTTTTAGCTGTGGCGGCCATCTTGAATTTCCGGCCAGCCTGAAATTTTTCTAGGATCAACTAGACATCAAGAGCAACATTCCTGTGAAGTTTCATGAACATCCGTCAAGTAGTTCCAGAGAAGTAGTCGCTACAAGTGTTTACTATATAACTCTATGTAAACAAAGATGGCCACTGGCAGCCATGTTTAACATCGAATCAAAATAATGTTTGACTAGGATCAACACCATGTCATGCTGATCATTTAAGAAAAAGTCCCATATCAATATCACTTATAGTTTTCAAGAAGTAGTCGCTACAAACTTATTTTTTAAAAATCTATTTTTAGCTGTGGCGGCCATCTTGAATTTCTGGCCGACCTGAAATTTTGCTAGGATCTTTTAGACATCAAGAGCAACATTCCTGTAAAGTTTCATGAAAATCCGCCAAGTAGTTTCAGAGGAGTAGTCGCTACAAGTTTTTACTATATAACTCTATGTAAACAAAGATGGCCACTGGCAGCCATGTTTAAAGTCGAATCAAAACAATTTTTGACAAGGATTAACATCATGTCATGCTGATCATTTAAGAAAATGTCCCATATCAATATCACTTATAGTTTTCAAGAAGTAGTCGCTACAAACTTGTATTTTAAAAATCTATTTTTAGCTTTGGTGGCCATCTTGGATTTCACATCAACATGAATTTTTGCTAGAATCAACTAGACTTCATGGGCAACATTTCTGTAAAGTTTCATGAATATCCATCAAGTAGTTTCAGAGGAGTAGTCGCTACAAATAAAAGTTTACGGACAGACGGACGGACGGACGGACAGACGGACAGACAGACGGACGCCGCACCACGGCATAAGCTCTGCTGATCTCTGATCAGTAGAGCTAAAAATCACATTATTTTTTAAACCCTTAATCTCAAAATCGCGCTTACTTCAAGAAGTACGTAGTCGATACAAATTAGTTTTTGAAAAATCTATTTTTAGCTGTGACAGCCATCTTGAATTTCTGGTCGACCTGAAATGTTGCTAGGATCAACTAGATGTCAAGAGCAACATTCGTTTGAAGTTTCATGAAAATCCGTCAAGTAGTTTTAGAGGAGTTGTCGCTACACTCTTTTACTATATAACTCTATGTAAGCAAAGATGGCTGCTGTCAGCCACGTTTAACGTTGAATCAAATGGATTTTCGACAAGGACCAACCTCATGTTTTGCTGATCGTTTTAGAAAAAGTCCCATATGAATATCACTTCTAGTTTTCCGGAAGTAGTCGCTACAATTTGTTTGTTTTTAATCTATTTTTAGCCGTGGTGGCCATCTTGAATTTTCAGCTGGCCTCAAAAACTAGACATCAAGAGCAACATTCATGTGAAGTTTCATGACAATCCATCACTTAGTTTCAGAGTATTATATAACTCTATGTAAACAGTGATGGCCACTGGCAGCCATGTTTAATGTCATATCAAAATAATTTCGACAAGCATCAACATCATGTCATGCTGATCATTTTAGAGAAATTCCCACATCAATATCACTTATAGTTTTCAAGAAGTAGTTGCTACAAACTTAGTTTTTCAAAATCTATTTTTAGCTTTGGCGGCCATCTTGGATTTCACATCAACATGCATTTTTGTTAGGATCAACTAGACTTCTTGGGAAACATTTCTGTAAAGTTTCATGAAAATCCTTCACAGTTTCAGAGAAGTTGCGTCACTACAAAAAAAAAATTTGGGGACAGACAGACGGATGATGGACACTGTGCCAGAGCATTTATAAGCTCTGCTGATAGCTAAAAATGTGTTACACGACAGGACAAAAATGTGCAACGGTACGTAACAGGACGTGACAGGACGTTCAGACAACGTGATCCCTATCAGGGCTCAATTTAGGCCAGGAACTTAGGGATTAGTCACTTCTCCCTCAAGTGATTTTAGGGAGAAGTGGAGAGAATTTAGGGAGACTTCATGCGACGTGTTAACGTAGACAACGGTTGAATAGTCATCACCATGTATATTGCAATGCAGTGAATACAGTGTAATGCACACCAATTCTTTTTACTCTATAAAATGAGCTTGAAATAGTGATGCAAATGTCTATGATAATGGATTTATTACTATACTGTACCTTTTTAAACTCTTTTTTTTTTTTTTAATTTTTTTTTTAAATTTCGGCGACTTGAACTTCGCTTTGATGTGCTGCCAAGGCAAAGTCAAGAGATCGCGGGCGCGTTCTTCGCCCGAATCGCCCTGTAGATTGAGCCCTGCCCTTTATAGCCGTACTTCACTTTGTGAAAGCGGGGTATAAAAATAATTTGACATACTTACCATATTTGTAGTTTTATTTTTTTACCATCCAGTTCTATCGTTCTTATTTTAAAGTCAATTCCTGAAATGAGACAATGAACAAGTTATTATAATCACAGGCCCGTAGCTACACACAGGACAGAACAAGTTATTATAATCACAGGCCCGTAGCTACACACAGTACAGAACAAGTTATTATAATCACAGGCCCGTAGCTACACAGAGGACAGAACAAGTTATTATAATCACAGGCCCGTAGCTACACAGAGGACAGAACAAGTTATTATAATCACAGGCCCGTAGCTACACAGAGGACAGAACAAGTTATTATAATCACAGGCCCGTAGCTACACAGAGGACAGAACAAGTTATTATAATCACAGGCCCGTAGCTACACAGAGGACAGAACAAGTTATTATAATCACAGGCCCGTAGCTACACAGAGGACAGAACAAGTTATTATAATCACAGGCCCGTACCTACACAGAGGACAGAACAAGTTATTATAATCACAGGCCCGTAGCTACACAGAGGACAGAACAAGTTATTATAATCACAGGCCCGTAGCTACACAGAGGACAGAACAAGTTATTATAATCACAGGCCCGTAGCTACACAGAGGACAGAACAAGTTATTATAATCACAGGCCTGTAGCTACACAGAGGACAGAACAAGTTATTATAATCACAGACCCGTAGCTACACAGAGGACAGAACAAGTTATTATAATCACAGGCCCGTAGCTACACAGAGGACAGAACAAGTTATTATAATCACAGACCCGTAGCTACACAGAGGACAGAACAAGTTTAACATTATATTCATGCCAGTTATTATACCCACTTTTTGAAAAAAAAGGGCATTTTAAAATCATCTCCATTTGTCCGTTGTTCCGTCCGTTTCCACATCTCCTCCTAAACCGCTGAACAGAATTCAACCAAACTTAGCCTATGTTTCCACATAACTTGGTATATTGTAATAATCTATGAAAGATAAACAACATATCAAATGAGTTTGTTGTTTTTTTGTTTGTTTTGTAATTATGTCACAAATGGAACTCACGGTATACATTTGTTTCCTCCTACATTATCAGTGGGGTCTGGGGGACGGGGTATTAAATACACTAATTCAATTACAGTGTCATTTTTCCATACTTTTGCACATTAATTATTATAATAGTCGTCTATGTAAGAGATACACAGCATGTCAAATGCATTATTATTTAGAACTCTGATGTCTTCCCTGGAGTTGGAGGGGGTGGGTGGTGGTGTGGGTGGGGGAGGAGTTGGAGGGGGTGGGTGGTGGTGTTGGTGGGGGAGGAGTTGGAGGGGGTGGGTGGTGGTGTGGGTGGGGGAGGGGGTGGGTGGTGGGGAGGGGGTGGGTGGTGGTGTGGGTGGGGGAGGGGGTGGGTGGTGGTGTGGGTGGGGGAGGGGGTGGGTGGTGGTGTGGGTGGGGGAGGGGTGGGTGGTGGTGTGGGTGGGGGAGGGGGTGGGTGGTGGTGTGGGTGGGGGAGAAGTGTGACAGATGGTCAATCAAAACTTGTATGCAAAATCTACATTTTCCCATCAACCAGTGTGCACTGTTTGTTATCTTATGGAAACAAGTTTTATTTATTAATAATTGTTAATTGAGTAGGTAAGCTTAATAGAATGGAACTGTCCAAAGGGTTCTCAACAGACACGTACCCACGGGTCAAGACGCCTGGAAATTCAATTGAACCCAAGTCCAAAGTGAATTTCTGTGGGTTCAAATAGAGTGAAACATGGAAATACGGTAGTGACCTGTAGAGAGTATTGTGGGTATCTAACTACACAGCACAATTCATTAACACAGCAGTATAAATTGGGAACAAACACAGCTGTAGTTGGTTAGAAGAAGTAAAGGGTATTAGATATTGTTTTTAACTTAGAACTGAATACCGTAAGCATGTCGGGCCCTTAAAAATTGGGAAGGGCCCTTTGATTCTAAAAATTAAGGGCCCTGTGGCCCATTTGGTAAAAAAATTAGTGTCAAACCCTGACAACACAGGTCAGTATGGATGATACTTGAAATACAGTTTTAATTGTATGGATGTATTTCAAAAGTTTTGTAAACTTAAGGCCATAATAAATTAATTGCTAGTTTTCTTCCAAATTTATTTCAAAATAGGGGAGTGGGGATTTTTTTTTATTTTTTATTTTTTTATTTATACGACAAATGGAAAATGGCCTGATAATAGTAAAACATATTACTGAGTACTTCCCAAGATTGAAAACACATTTTTAATAGTGTTTCATACTTTCAGCAAATTTTTTCATTAATTTTTTTTTTTTTTTTTTTTCAAGAAACAAAAATTACCAGGGCGGCATAAAAAAAATGGGGGCTGGCGGGGATGAGAATCTAGCAATTCATTAATTATGGCCTAAGTCTATAATTTTATTATTTAGCCAAGGCAACCATCTGGAGTTGAACTAGATTGGGTTTTACAGGAATGAGCCCTCGGGTTCAATCCTCCGTGGTGCCACAGAGTTTCATCGGTGCATTCTTGGGCAAGACACTTTCCCTTAGCCTCGTCCGTTGGATGGGGACGTAAACCGGGCGGTCCCGTGTATCGGTCTATCCTCCGAGCACGTTAAAGAACCATAGGAATCTATTCGATAATAAGAGTACGGCACGGTTCCCAGATTCCTATGTATCCTTCCCCTCTCTCTGGGGCGGCTCTAAATAACCTTTACTGTGTTGATGAGCCGTTAAACAACATTTAATTCAATTAAGAACCTTCTTTAACCTACAGATGTACATGTATGAAAAAATACAGACAAGAAGCAATCACTACAGCTGTAGTCAGATCATTTTGCTCCAAGTTTAACAGGCAGACACTTGACAATATATAACCTTGCTTACCTTGGATTAGTAAATAGAGCTATAAAAATGTGTATCACTACCTAAATTACTGCCAGTTTTAAAGGCCACTCTCATATCATTATATAAGTCCAAAGTTACTTAGTCATTCATATCATGCTAAAATACGCCTTCACTCATTAATCTAAAATTGCAATAGCTTAAAGTAGCTATAAAGCTTAAAGCCAACTTATGTAAACATACATGTACACCGTTTTTAAACCTACGGATGACGAGGTATAGATATAACTTACATAATTTGAAAAATCAAACGCAATATATATACACAATATAAATGGCTTTAACCAGCCAGACCAAAGCTCAAAACTGGAGAGTCGAATTAAGATTTATACCAACTCACAATTCATTTTCATATTCAGTCATGGGTATTTTAAGAATCCATGAATAAACCTACTTTTATTCGGCACAAATACATTATTACATTATTACATAACCTGAACACCTTGATAGAGTTTTGATAAACAGTTTTGTAGTGTAATTTTGCTGTTATTTGGTGGGGCAGTAAGTTTAAATGGTGCAAAAACATTGAAAAACAAGTTATCATATTTGAGTGAATACAGGAAAATGGTATGTACTATATTACCTATAGTGCTGATGAATATATGGCTGTACGTATTGTCGCAATATCGGAACAACAGACATGTTTTCCCTACACAAGAATCTCCAATGATTAGTACTTTTATTATGAAGGTCTGCCGGGCAACAATAATGGGTAGAACTCCATCTTCACAAGTCGAATCTGTCATTTTTTATCTTATTTTAAACCAATTAAAGCTTATGCGTTATAAATACACTTGTGTTAAAATGCCTGTATAAATGTTGGTTGCTTTGTTTAACTTGACACTTTTTGAGTTGGAAAAGTGCTGGTTGACTTGTTGTACCATGCACATCAAAACCGTTTGACTTGGAGAAGTGCTGGTTGTCTTGCTGTACATGTACCTTGAAACTTATTGACTTTTGAGCAGCAATAAATGATTGCCTTCTTGACACTTGCTGGCTGACCTGTTCAAATCGTACCGTGAAACTTGATAATAGACAGTTTGACCTGTATTTACAAGCCTTTGTGATGAACCTCAAGGCTGTATACCACTTAATTTCCCAACTTCTTGATTAGTTTATTATTTTCATACAGGTAAAAAAAAAAAATCCATCATCCAATGAAAATTGATCCAGACTCTCAAACAAGTGATATATTGATGGATAACACACATACATGTAAGTCAAATATCCATGGATAACATGTCCATGCAATTGAGTTTAAAACTGTTCTGCAAAATGATTTACATAATTAACATACACACACTATTAATACCAAAATAGTGAATAGATTTAGTATAATCCATGTTATCAATTCCACTAAGAAGATGCACTGCAAGAGGTAAATACTACTATATATTTATACAAAACACCGATTTATTCATGCATACAGTGACCAACCATTTCTGATTGCATGACAGAATCAGCTGATAGCAAATGTATGTTATAAATGAGTTTAGAATGTAGACTTTCACACTGTATTAACAAAATGAATATGCAGATATGGTCAGATAACACATTTTTATCTGTTTGACTACATATACTGATATATAATACAATAGGCATAATTTATGGTGTAACCCACCTTGATTAAATTGGAAAACAAATCCTTGTCTAGCTCACCTCAACAAGTACCATATGACTGCTTAAATTGTCAATCTGTCAGTCATAGCTTAAAGCTATACAGTCCATATAAATTCATGTCCTTTTAAGGAAAAAAAATGCATGCAACAGGGTTCAAACTAGGCCTGGATTTTAGGGAGGGAGGGTTTTCCCTCCGAAGAAAATAGAGAGAAGTGAACAAAAAATAGGGAGAAGTGCAGGGATCACGCGATTAGGCGAAGTCGCTAAAAACTTCGCTTTAGTTTGGTCGACTTCGCTTTTTTATTCATGTGGGGCAAAATTTGAGTCGCCGTCATTTTCGGCAAATTCAAATGTGATTAACCTCATAATAAACAAAAGCCTCTAAAATACACAATCAGCACGTGTATCACACGTACCTTATTTAATCCCATAACCATTAAATAACAACGCGACTCTTATCTAATCAGGGCAATAGCCTAATTATCGATCTTTATCGACTTGCCTTAGGCGAGATGAGAATATCAACCGCAATGTTTGCTCGTTAGGCGATCACGTGATGAGATCATGTGGGGAATCATGTGCGCATTCTATTTAAGTAAACCAATCAAAGCTGTCGTATTTTTTCGTTTGATGAATAATTAAAAATCGTACTACAAAACATTGCGCAAGGGCGGGGTTATGATTATGATTGACAACAAGATACCTTGAAAAATCTCCCACGATAAATAAATTTAAAAGACAGTGTATATAAATTATATGATTGACATCGGCACAGTTAATTGTAAAGAATCTTTAATAAGCAAAACTTTGATTGTGTGTTTTATTGAGGCTAATTATGAAATAAAGAAATGTGTTTGGTATAAAGAGAGTTTGTTTGTGATTGTTTTATTGACAAGAGAAATCAGCGGAAATGTATTGTATTCTACGATAAGACATAGATATCAATAACGTATGTTACTCAATGCGGGCATGAATGAAAACTAAGCTTGGGGTAATTATCGAATAATTAGTATTTTTCAAGGCGGGGGGGGGGGGGGGGGGGGGGGATTCAAGACAGATATGATTTTTGGCACTGTTCACTTTGAAGTTTGTAAGGCCGTGGGAAAATAATAATAATAATAACAAAATGATAATAATAATACATGCTTTATTAGTATTATGCATTATTTTAGTTATTATAACAGAAATAATACCAATACAAATAATTAATAAAATAACATGCAATTGGTTAAGAATTGGTTAACTCGATATTTAATCGTCCGTCTCATGTCGACCGACCTCAAGTCTCCCTGTTTTGAAAAACTTCTCCGTTTTGACTGGAGGGGAGGGAGAAGTGACTTCTCCCTATTTTTGGAGTCTGGCTTGACCCCTGGAAGTGAGGGAGACACAATCTTTTAAATGAAGCGCGCTATCGGTTATTGTTAATTATTAATTGATAAACGTGTATACACCCTATTGGTTATAACCTTTTGATTATCTGAGTTATAGCTAAATACACTTAAAGCATGATAGCTGTTTCAAATTAAATGTGTTTATTAATTTTATTCACACTCACAGGCACTCTTTACACATATATACTGTAACTATAGAAGAAAGAAGGATTGGGAGAAGAATTAATATAAATATATAGCATGTATCTTTATTTATTCATCTTTCTATCAATTTGTATGGAGGTCTATGTAGGGTGTGAATAGGATTCTCAAACTTCTTCCTAAAAGGCTTATTCCTCATGAAGACCTATAAGACCAATGTATGTGTTTTGTTTCCCAATTTGTATTAGCTAAATTTAAAAACAATGTTGATGTTAAAAGGATTCAGTTACATGTATATCTAAGGCCTTCTTTTCTTAATAACTTGGTTTACGGATTTTTTCTGAAAAAATTACGTCAGGAGGTCGAAATAAAAATGAAAGGATTTTGATAGGGATCTACGAAAAGTGATGTTCGATTTTTGATTCTCGATTTTAGATAACCGAGCATGTCCTTGACACGAGTGGGGAAAAAAAAAAAAAAAAAAGTGAAAAGTACAAATTTTTTTTTCCAGAAAGGGAAAATTAGACTCGGCGTATCCGTAAACCAAGTCATTAAAAAAAATAGGCCTAATGTATATCTAATAAAAAAAAGTTTTTCTTCCATTTTTTTACATTAGAAAGTTTATCTAAAATGTAACACATTATGTTGAATAATTGTACATTTGTTTTATAGTTTCCTCCTTCCACAAAAACAATGTATGCATGTATTGAGTAATATTGCTTTTAACCCATGTACATGTATGTAGTGTTTATTACATAATATACACGCGTCTGTTTTTTTCCTGGCCAGTTAAGGCGTTCAGATTTGCAACATATAGACATTTTTTTTCAAATTTCCAATAGGCTACAAAGCCTGTGAGGATACAAATTTATACAAAGTATAACATGGTAGCAGATATATATGCAAGTTACATGAGTACTAGGCTTAGAAACGGTTAAGCCTACATTTTTCTGTACAATTTCCCTGTTGTTGGCGGGATATCAGCTTTAAGTAACACCAAGTCTTTTTGGAAGGCACTTTTAGAGAATATAATTATGAAATTAGTATTCTGACAATATTAAAAATGTTTAAAGAAGTCTTTTATACAAACATCTTCATGGTGTTGTTTAATGTTGCCTTGTGTATAGTAAACCTAGTTTTAGTGCCTTGGAGGGTGAAGATTTAAACTGTTTTATATTTTTTAACATATAAATGGTAATCAACCATAAAGCAACAAAAACAAAATCAAAAAAAAAAATTCACCTAACTACCTACCTACCCACCTCAAAAATTCTGGGTCGGAGCACTACAAACCAACAATTTTTTAAGGATGGCCTGGTATATGCAAATTATTACCAAATTACACAGCAAGTTGGTAAGCCATATGATTTGCCTGGAATGTCAAATGATACATTCAGAGTTCAACGTTTTTCTTTCAGGTAAACAATGCGATACTAATTAACTATTTAGTAAAATGCATGTTAAACAAAGGTCTTCTGGTTTAAAGTGTCCTATTATTTGTAACAGGAATGAGTAATTTAACTGGGGCTGTCTTATATCGAGGTAAAACTGATAACATCACAACGCAACTTTCACTTGTATCATCAACTTGCATGGAGCGCTGTGGTCTAGTGGAAGGGCGTTGGACCCATGATCCAAAAGTCGTGAGTTCGATTCCCGCCATTGCCATATGCGTTGTGTCCCTGAGCAAGACACTTTATCTGCATTGCTTAGTACTGGTTCTACCCAGGAAGACATCGAGAGTGATTCAAATAAGTTCATAGAGCTTTCGTTACAATCGATGTAAAATAAATAAGTTTAAACTAAACTTGCATGGGTCTTACGAGATAAATAGAATCTCGCAATATCTTGCTAAAAAAGAAAATGCCTACAGACCTACCCTATTTTTTTCGAGCATGCAATAGGAAACACACTTTTTTTTTTGTGGGCTTATATTTAAATAAAATCATAATCCATATAAATCCAAGTACAACATTTATAAACACATGTATGTATGCCAATTAAATAGCAATAAAGAAGACATCATAATCGGGTAAATATTAGGAAACAAATTTTAAATGTTTTTCTCCGGAGAGTATATGTTCACTTAATATCAATTTTTTATCACGAATGCTATAGAAAACACGTCAGCAAATATATATGTAAATGTATATGCTGCATTCTGATTAATAACCCCTAACATCATTAACATTTATGATAATGTTTATAAAAGAATAACGAGGTAGCGTTTATAAATTTGACTCAGGTGGATATATTGAAATTTAAAGTGTGTGTGACTTTGTTAATTTAATAGGCATGCGATATATGTAATGAAATTCATATAAAGCAAACTTGTTTTTAAAAGGACTATACTTAGGTCAGTACATTTAACTCATGTTTGAGCAATTGTTTCGGTTACAATTGTTTCGGTTATAGTGCATGATTGTATTAGCTGAAGTAATTTAACTGATCGATGCGTGTGTATTAATGAGTTCTTTACAATACCAAGCTCTTTATGTACTGGATTCAATTCATTTCTTGGTTTCAAATTCAGCAGAGCGATAAACAAATAGGCCATTCCTAAATTGTGTCAATAAAGTCAGGTATGGATCGTAAAAATGAAACCAATAGCCAACATCCTATACTGTAAAGCAAAAATATTATACCTATGTATTGCAATGGCATGATATACATTATTAAATAGGGATTGTGTAGCTTTAAACAACTTCTTTGACCAATTTGAACAACCTTTACCTAGATGAACCCTGGATCAATGCTAACTTGTTTGTTAAAATTAGGTCAAGCAGCTCTAAATGATTCAATTAATGTTGTTAATGGTTCATCAACATGCTGTAGTACTAGTATCCAGGGCTTCCACTAAGGTTCAAATTTAGGAAGTTCGAACTTCCTGTGTATCAAATTTGGAAGTTCATGGGGAAAATTTAGGAAGTTCAAGTGTTTGGGCATGGCATTCATACTCCGTCTTTGAGTCAGTGATTCCGCGTGGTGGTGAGGGAAACAACACATCTAAATTGTTAAAAAGTAAAAAAGGATATTTATAATCATCTATATGTTTATAAAAGAAAATATTTGATGACATTATATAAACGGTTTCAAACTAAAAATACTTAATTTGCGTGTCATACCCCACCCACAAGTTTTATACAGTGAATTGCATTTTGCAAACAGTTTTCAATTTATCAGTCCAGGAAAGCTTTTAAATTGGCATACATTAATGAAAGGTATGTAAAACTGTCAAGTGTAGAAATAAATGTAACAGATTCTTTAATTTATTATCAAAGCAATCGATTGTTTTTGCCAGTGATAATTTCACTTCCGTGTTTAGTCTCCATTCGCGAAGAGTTCTTTCCCCTAGGTTAGAGATTATTAAATATTGTTTGTCTATCAGTACTTCGTTACTATTTGTAACTTTGATAAATACATAGAAAAATGACACAAAGATATAAAAGAAATAGTCTAAAAAGTATAATCTGTTTGTGTAAGGAGTTTCAACTTTGTGGTTAATGAATATAAATTAAGCAATTTGGCATCGAGATTATATTGCTACTTTCATTTTGTGAAATGCGCGGCTAGGCCAATTATCTAATTAACACTCTCTCCTCTCACCAGCCATGCGTGTGACCCTTGATAAAAACTGGACAAAACCGGTTTCACCTGTCAATTACAAGCTCCAATGAGTTTTAATTGCTTTACAACTTGTTACGTCGGCAGTCTCAAATGAAATTAGATTAGATGGGCGGGGCTATAATCGGTAATTTACAGATTATCGGACGTCCTTAGTAAAGAATCTCGGCGTACTTTGAAGTTTTTAGAAGTACACTGTACGCCTTTGATGTTAATTTTCGCCGTACAACTACGATTTTTGGACGTAATTTACGGCCGTACGCCCGTTAACGGAAGCCCTGAGTATCTATGTTATTTAAAATCAGCCCCACGGGCCAGAGATAGGGGCAGGTTAAATACATGTATGAATCCGGGAACCTGCAAAACCATTACTTACAAATAGATTTCTATGGTTATTTTACATGCTTGGAGGGTAGGACACCAGAACTTGGTACTGGTATTGTACCATTTCCCACTTCACTGGGAACCGGTATTTACTTGTTTAAAAAAAAAAGTACCCTTATCGGTATTTGGAAAAATGCGTCTACCTTATTTTGAAGCTGTTGTGGCAGCAATAAACTGCCGTGATTGCCATGAACTATCAGTTTTTAAAAACCTTTCACCCAGATTCACTGGCATTATTTTGCTGCGCAGTACCTAGCAATTTAATCGAGAAACCACGTCATAGTCTACGGCACGCTTTATAAAGGAACTGAGTCAAGTAGTGAGGCACACATTTGGTTATGTACCAATTAAATGGATTTAAAACACAAGAAACTCACAATAAATAAAATATATCATAGGGTTCTGGAAATATTTTGAAAATCCACTTGCCCAGGGCAAGTGGACTTTCAAAAGTCACTTGCCCTGCCCATAATGTCACTTGCCCCACATTTAAGAACACTTAATTGCCCCAAAAATTGGCGCTGACCATTATTCGTGTTAAACGGGACGGACCTCCGCATTATTTGGACCATTATACTTAGTTAGAAAAGGGAGGGAGAATGCATTTTATGAATTAGTTAATACATTGTATTTATTCATATAAAAAATCAAATGGTTGCATTTTCTTCTTTTGTGTCTATTACATCTTTGTGTTACTTAAATCATAAAATGATGAGACAGTATACAACCCCATTTTATTCCGCCCTCCCACCCCACCAATCACCACACATACAACCCCATCATTTTTGATGACCATCCAAAAAAATGCTTGGCAGCTAGTGTATGGAACTTTTAATGTCACAGTGTGTACAATTAACCAGTTGACAGAAAAAAAAAGAAGCTATTGTATTCATTTAAATGTGCGACAAGCAAAGAAACAAGACAAAAACGTTATTAAAAATATTCACTTGGCCCCCAATTTCTGCAACCATGGTAACGTTCCTACGGCTTTGTATTTTAACTAAAGGGAATTATATGAAAGCAAGAGGCATGAATTGGGGTTCCTTAGGAATTGTTTAAGAAGTAGTAGCAGTAACCTTATTTATCAAAAGCGAAAGTCCAGAACTTAAGAAAAAATTCCGTGATTGGTTCTGAAATCGCGAAAACCCATGACATGCGCATATCGCTAAGTTATGCAACTTATTTGTGTAGTAGGCACTTCCATATACGTTTAATTACAGATTATATCAATGAAATACACCAAATACCTCATAAAAGCGCATTGGTAAACGAGTGCTTCGAGTAAAAGAAATGTATTTTCGTTACGAACAAATCTTCGGCAAAATTATCTAAACAAAAACATAACGTCACGTGGGTCTGTCAATCATTATTTTGACACATTAAACTTGCAAATTAAGAAAGACTTCTCTGATTTGAATGGTGGAAGGTCCAAATGACGTTCAGAGATTTCTGAATTGATGGTTGGAAGGTCACGGACATAATTGCCGCGATTTCATTGGCCGATGGACACGTCTGACGGTCGTGTCAGGATTGTTGTTTTCAAACGGTGTGAAATGCGCATGTGGGTTAATTAGGTTGTTTATTGAAATAATGCCACAAATTAAGCTGCCTGGGGCGAGATTGTTGGTTTGTACCGAAAGTTGTTTGATCTTATTAACAATCCCTAGCGGTGAAAAACAGCGGCAAGTTTTATTCAGTTATAAAAATGAAATTCTGATATGGCTAGTTTGTCACTTGATTTGTTCTGGAATGGAAATGTCCGTCGGGCAAGTGGCGGGCAACCAGATTTGCGAAGGTCACTTGCCCGCACCCAAAATCCACTTGCCCGGGGCGTCGGGCAACCGTATTTCCGGAACCTTGTATATGTAACTGAACATGAAATAACAAAAAAACATGTAACTTTAAAGCGGAAAATAACTGAAAATTAAATAAATAAATTACGAAAATAAGACATATTTTGTCAAGCAAACTACTCGAATATGGGTTTCAACTGTGCATCATTAACAGTACCGTTAAAATACCGTACCGTTTCGTTGGTACCAGTACTGAACCATTTCATTTTAATGGTATTCAACCATACTCAGGTCCTCGGATTTCAAGTCCCTTGCGCTATCCACTGTGCCTTGCCATCCCCTAGCTCTAAAATGCGGGAGCATCCCTTTATACACAGCCTAGTGACTTACTGATTTCTTTAGTGGCAGCGGCTCCAAATACCATATTTTATCGAACCAATCAAATTAAAGGTTGGAAAAAACACAACATATTTCCGTGTTGAAATAGTTTTTTAAAATATATTTTGGGTGAGAGCAGCTCTAAATGATGTTTCTTTTTTACTAGTCAAATAATCTGGAAAGCACCTCTAAAATTAATAATATGCCCATTGAGGGTACCCTATGGTCATTTTTTTTCGTCACTTGAAACAAGAGGTTCAAATGGCCCTGAATCGCTCACCTGACCTTGTCACACTATAGATGTTTGCAACAGTAGCAGCAAAGGATTAGATTAAAATAAAAGACCACTGGTAAGCTCGGAGACAACTTTGTATTTTCCTATACAACTCTATAAACAGTGTGATCCCTGAGGCAGCATCAAACTAACCCCCTATTGTGGATTCAAGATGTCCATTGTTCACGAATGCCCCCACTGAAAACAATTAGCGAAAAACGTAAAATTTAAAACTCCGGTAATAAGGTGGATTTTGATGCCGAATCAATATGAACATCTTGACATCATAGGTAAGCATCCTGTATGTCAGATACCATCATTTAACACTATTATATATAAATAAAACAAAGGCAAACATCATGTGTTGTTTTTTTCTTTATATAAATCAATGAAAATAATGTAACTTTGACCAGTATTACAGATGACTATATTCATATTCTATAGTTCACTACAGTCTGATATGGTCATTACAGTTACTCTGGCATGGTATATATTTCCCCCTTTTCCTGTGAAAAATTCCCCTCTTAAAAAAAAAAACTTTTTTATTAGAAAATGTTAAAATCCGTTACAGGAAAACAGCATACTTTTTGAAATTCCCTTTCCTGAAGGCCCTGGCCCCAGTCACCTTAAAGCTGACTAGTGCCCTTTAAGATTTCCCCCGTGAAAGTGTTATTTGTATAACATCAAATACCGTAACGTTCGCGCTCCGTGAAATTAGAACGGGAGCCGCACTTTAGAATGTCCCAAAACGGAAATGTGTCAATTTCCCAATATTCGGTTGACTTAAATTGCATTTTATCGCTGAATAAACAGATTTGCGACTATGGTTGAAAACTGTGGGAGGAGATAGACACACAAGGTTTTAGCGTATTTTTTTTTAAAAAAAGGCCGCAATACCGGTAATACAAGGTCGATTTTGATGCCGAAGTGATATGCACAGCTTGACATCACAGTTAAGCAACCTGTAAAGTTTCGAAACAATCGGTTGAAAACTGTGGAAGGAGATTATGATTGCTTTTTGGGAAGGACAGACACTTGGACAGACAGAAATGACTAACGCTATATATGCCCCCCTCACCAGTCGGTGGTGGGGGCATAAAAATTAAAATAAAAGAATACAGGTAATTTACAATTTCTTTTTTCAGCTTTGTTGGCTTTTCAACTTGGTGACTGGTATTAGTTTGCAGATGTCATCATACATGTGGGAGTCCAAAAGACGAACGTATCCGTCTCAATCAGAGACACAATGAGGACTTTTAAAGTCAAAATATGTTTAAGCTGAAATAAAAAAGGTAGGTTTTTTTGCTTGTTTTTTTTTGGAAAATGTAGAATGACAGAACTGTACCACTTGAACAAATCCGACATTGACCGTTTTTCACAAAGCTGAGATGCCTCCATCAAAATTCATTGAGGTGGAGGGTCCACCTTATACCCGCCTGTACTGTCAGTCGTTTCTGATATATTTAGGCCTAAATTAAAAGATTGTTTGTTTGCAGTTTGCGACCGACCAACGGCAAATCTGCCGACCCAAACAATTTTTTTAATTTCCCCCCCAACACCCAATGTGTTCATCAGAAATATTGTTGGTTGTTTCAATTATTTTAGGAAGTTTCATAATGCTCTGATATATTGGATGCTTGGAAGTAATCTCGGCTGCTATAGATAATAGTAAATTGAAAGCAAAAAGACACTTGAAGAGAATATTGTTCTTTGCAGTAACGTAAATTGAGAAGTAAAATTGACACAGAGTTCAATGTTTACACTTTAACAGGGCTTGACACTAACTTTTTTTCTACTTGCCAGAACTTGTAAATTTTATGCGTGGGAACAATATTTTGGGTAAAGTGTATATATATCTACAAATTAATAATGTTATTTTCGGGCAAGTCATTGTCTAATCCACTTGCCCGAACTAAATTTCTACTTGCCCCGGGCAAGTGAAAATTTTACCATATTTTTCAAATATTTCTAATGGTGATGTGCGAATATTCAATTTATATATTTTAGATGAAATATAAAAATAGTGTAGATTGTATGCACTGGATTTGATGTTCATATCTTGTAACAAACAAAAAATGTTGTCCTTTGAAACATTACTTCGAAAAAGAGCACTGTTTAATAGTTACCAAGTCTATTTCATGTGTCCATAAATGAACATTTGATGAATGTTTTGCATGTTCTGTTAATATTTATCTAAATCCTTTTTAAAAAAAAACTGGATAATACTAGTGATGCACACGATATTTGCATGCCGTCGATTGGCATGCGTTAATAATAAGAATGTGTTAAAAAAAAATACATCCCTACCTACCAACCCACCCCTAAAAGCCATGGGTCGTAAACTGCAAACAATTTTTTTTTAATGGTGGCCTTATTGTAAAACTATATATTAAACATATTTTTAATTTAAAGTTTTATCAAAACAGAGTACTGGTTCAATGGTTTCAAATAAATCCGGATAAAAACATTCAGTGCCGTGCAGTTACTAGAGACATAAACATCGACGGTGTCTGTCTTTGACAAAGATTTGTCCAAGACGTTCGTTTCAGGACTTAAAACAACCGAAAATATGCTTAGGTGAAAAAAAGGTTTTGTTTTTTTAGCCAAAAAAAGGTTCGAGTCGGCGGGGAAAAACGTGGGTCATTCGGCAACGGCAAACAAACTATTTTTTAATTTATGCCTTACTTTCAACGGAGATGAAACAGGCTTTATCCAGTATTATAGTACATAAATTTACTAATATCAAATTAGCATTAAAGGGAATTAATACATCAAGTTTGTTCAAGAATCCAATTTTTTTTAAATGTTTCACAAGATAAATATATTATATCAATCAAACTACAGTGTAAGTACCATGCTGTTTTTGTCCAAAATTCACATTATATATAGTTAAATGACATCAGACGTACATGTATGTAAAATGCATAAAAATTAACCCTGGTGTTCAACCTAGGATAGAGGGCTGACGTGGGGCAATCGGTAGCACGGCGGATTTGTAACCAGAGGCCCCGGGTTCAATCCACCGTTGTGTCACGGAGTTTCGTCGTTGTTTTCTTGGGCAAGACACTTTCCCTTAGCATCGTCCGTTGGATGGGGACGCAAACCAGGCGGCCTAATGTATATGTCCATCCTCCGAGTACGTTAAAGAACCATAGGAATCTATTTGACAAGAGTAGGGCACGGTTCCCGGATTCCTATGTATCCTTCTCTCTCTGGGGCAGCTGTAAATAACCTACACTGTGTTGAGGAGGCATTAAACAACATTCGATTCAATTTACTCAGTATAGTGCATTATTAATGGAAATAAGAATAGAAAATGTAATTATTTGCAGGGCTTTTTTTCACCAAATTATGAAGAGTCCCATTTTGGGATATAAACATGCGTTTAATTCTCATTTTGGGAAAGATGTAAAAATTTATCA
Source organism: Cyrtodaria siliqua (assembly GCA_037043455.1). Taxonomy (NCBI): domain Eukaryota; kingdom Metazoa; phylum Mollusca; class Bivalvia; order Adapedonta; family Hiatellidae; genus Cyrtodaria; species Cyrtodaria siliqua. The sequence continues at coordinate 27,374 of JAWPHD010004712.1, forward strand.
ATTAAGTAAATATAACCAGTGTTCAAACTGGAGGGCGACATGAGCGACTTTGTCGCTTTTTCCTCCGTGATTTCGCTTTTATTTTAGCCGACGGCAAAGTTTAAGTCACCTTCAAATTGACCACTTCGCTTTTTTCCCCGCCCTCAAGCGAAGTGTAACCAGTCCTTTAATTGACCTGTTGTTTATGTCTCAGGACAGGCATAGACATCTCTGGGAAGGGATTATGCTAATTGCTTTGATCGATCACAGCAGAAACCCCGCGGGGAGCATACTTTCCTACAACTATGATATCTCCCGAGGCATTATTTTCGCACCTCGCCATTTACTGTTTACAAATTAATGTACAGGGAATACACACGTCTTATCTAATGAGATTGTGTATAGTTCTGTTACAGTTAGACAAGTGCTTGTTGAAAACGTGAATCTGAAGTTAATTGACCTGAGGTGATTAAATGATACCACCAAATAATGATTAGAGTTGTGTTAAATTCTTAATTGTTTGATAAAACGGACCTTTTGGCATTCCAAACAAATTAATGCATGAAAAAGAGTTAATAATACATGACATTTCTACTGAATTTTCGGCATTATTTTACTTCCGGAAAAGTGTGGTGTCATAGTAGTTCGGATAGGTACATAAGTTTGGATGGAGGAAAAACTTTTTTTAATTAAATATTGTCAGGGCTTCCACTAAGGTTCAAATTTAGGAAGCTTGAACTTCCTGTATATCAAATTTGGAGGTTCATGGGGAAAATTTAGGAAGTTCCAGTGTTTGGGCATGGCATTCATACTCAGTCTTTGAGTCAATAATTCCATGTGGTGGTGAGGGAAATAACACATATAAATTGTTAAAAGAACAAAAGGATATTTATAATCATCTATATGTTTATAAAAGAAAATATTTGATGACATCATTATATAAACAGTTTCAAACTAAAAATACTTAATTTGCCTTTGCGTGCCATACCCCACCCAGGGCAGGAAAAATCCACTCGTCTGCTTGTCATGACGAGTGACACCTCGTGCAGGACGAGTAAGTTTTCCTGTCTGGTCGTCCTGTTGGACAAGTGAAAAATGTGATGAGCTGATTTTTTTTTTTTAGCTTAAATCGCGTGTCTAGCGATATACGATATTTGCGCTGTTAAAATCAAAACCTGATGTTTACCGCGATTTCGAAGTCCGGCGAAAACAAAAGAGTATAAGACGAATTTTGATCGGCTAATAATCGAGTAACAAAATCTAGACTGGTTTACTGTATAATTTTGTAAAAACGTGGGAATGTATTTTTATGTGTATTGTGTAATAAAGGCAATATAGTTTACGAGTATAAAATGGTGTTATGTTTTTATTTATAATATTAAATGTGTGTGTGTGTGTGTGTGTCTGGTTAAGACAAAAGGGAAAAATAATAACAAACTAAAAAAATAAGTAAGACAATGCAAATATTTCCATATTAAATTAGATACCATACAATTATCCTGTTCCTGAGTGTTGGTTTTGGTTAATAAACTCATACAGGGCTCTGGAAATATTTTGAAAATCCACTTGCCGTCCAAAATTCACTTGCCCCAAAATCAAGCCTTTGTGAACATACCAAAAAAATTTAGGACCTGCAAGCCAACTTGAATTTTATTCTAATGTTTGGTTATTGTAAAAAATGTAACATTACACTGTACTATACTGTGGAAATCAGATGGAAAAAACATTTGATTATATTCATAATTTTGATAGAGCATCATCAAAAAAACTGACCAATCAGTGACCAGAAATAAGACATAACCAATACATTCTGGTAGGTGATAAACTCGGTCTTTATCCTTGATGTTCAACCAAGTTTACTGTTAACATTAAGGTATCTACAGTGTGATTCTTTTAAAACCCTGCATATTTCATGCACATTCATACAAACTGATTAAATATATGTATCTTTTAAAATCAAAATCTTGATAATTATGGTATTTTTACTCTGCCAAAGATTTTTATTTTACTATAGAACCGAAGGATAAAAACCGAGTAACACAAATTTTATCACCTACTGAAAATAAAATAAAATCTCAACATCTCTGCAATGCAAAATTATGAATTTATTCATATTCTATAATATACTTCCATAAAAAGCAAATGTCGACTATATGATGATGTTCAAGACATATTAGTTCTAAACTACATCAACATTCATGAATGTGTTTTCAAAAGTTTCCCTTTATAGTAGGCCTAATTGCAAACAACATCTGCCTACTCAGCTTTAATCGTCACCGTCAGGCCACAAAAGTTATATAATTAATCGTGTTACCAAATGTGCCAAACAAAATACAAACTCGCAAACAAAGTGTGTTTTTAATAATATGTGTCAAAATAACTTCAATAAATCAACCCGCTGCATTCACATACCTTCCTTAATTAGTGCCAGTAATTAATTTCTACTTTATTTGTGTATGGTACAGTACTTACCGTAATCGTTTATTAAAAATAAATTGCTTTTTGTTTACAATTTTCCAATGACCCGCGTTTCAGCTATTACACAGCTATAAGTACTTGGCGAACTGATAAGTGTGTATTCATTACCTTTTCCGATAACATTCAGCGTCAATACACAATATGCGTTGCATAAAATCTTGGTGCGGTTATACTCTACATAATTCGAAAGTTCGGCTAAACATATGATTTATGTTTCGCGTAAAATACTGCATAGCAGAAGTCAACAAACTTTACAATGGTTGCGTCTTATCGATTATAATTGGATTAATTTTTTGGGATGGTCTTATCTTATCAACCATGTTAGTAGAGGACACACTTCAGTAATAGGGAGATGAATGGGAAACACTTCAGTAATAGGGAGATGAATATTATTAATGCCAATCAAGCAAGATTATTGGCGCATGGACATTTTTGATTGGCACCTCAAACTTTCGTCGGCCAATCAGGTTTTGACAAACTGTGTAAGTGGGAGGGATTAAACAATCACAAAACAACAAAGGTCAGATTTATGACACTCCTGAATTACCGTTCGCGGCGAAAGCGACAGGTGGTTAATTCGTAATCAGCACACTTTATGATAAGCCGAGTTTTCGTTTGATTTTTTGTCTAAAATGGAAACGTCCAGTCGGGCAAGTGTCGGACAACCAGATTTGCGACAGACACCTGCCCGCACCCAAATTCCACTTGCCCCGGGGCGTCGGGCAACCATATTTCCGGAGCCCTGACATATCATGATATAACTTGTTTTTTGTAGGACTAGTAGATTTTTTGAAGGATAAGTAAGATTTCCAATCCACTAGTCCTACAGGACGAGTAGGCTATTAAAAAAAATTCCTGCCCTGTCACCCACAAGTTTTGTACAGTGAATTACATTTTGCAAATAGTTTTCAATTTATCAGTCTAGGAAAGCTTTTAAATTGGCATACATTAATGAAAGGTATGTAAAACTGTCAAGTGTAGGAATAAATGTAACAGATTCTTTAATTTATTATCAACATGATCAAAGCAATTGATTGTTTTTGCCAGTGATAATTTCACTTCCGTGTTTAGTCTCCATTCGCGAAGAGTTCTTTCCCCTAGGTTAGAGATTATTAAATAGTGTTTGTCTATCAGTACTTCGTTTCTGTTTGTAACTTTGATAAATACATAGAAAAATGACACAAAGATATAAAAGAAATAGCCTAAAAAGTATAATTTGTTTGTGTAAGGAGTTTCAACTTTGTCGTTAATGAATATAAATTAAGCAATTTGGCATAGAGATTATACTGCTACATGCGCTGCTAATTAACACTCTCACCAGCCACGCGTGTGACCCTTGATAAAAAATGGACTAAACCGGTTTTACCTGTCAATTACAGGCTTCACTGAGTTTTAATTGCATTTCAAATGAAATTAGATGGGCAGGGCTATAATCTGTAATTTACAGATTATGGGACGTCCGTATTGAAAGAATTGTGGCGTACTTTGAAGTTTTTGGAAGTACACTGTACGCCTTTGATGTTAATTTTCGCCGTACAACTACGATATTTGGACGTAATTTACGGCTGTACTTAGTTAACGGAAGCCCTGTATTGTTTTTAGCTAATACAAATTGGGAAACAAAACACATATTGGTCTTATAGGTCTTTTTGAATAATAAGCCTTTTAGGAAGAAGTTTGAGATTCATATGTACACCCTTTATAGCTAGATAAACAGTTATAAACACTATTAACTATCTTCAAATAACCTTCGAATGCCAAAGAGAAAGTGAAAACTTAGCTCAAAATATGTTAGAACTGCTATACATTCTCAATGGCCCTATGTGCTGCAAATTATTGAATAAAGGGAGTAACTCGAATCCTTGAAATCGAAACAGAAATTAATTAAATATATATTTCATGACACCCAAATATTGGAAACACGCAGTAAATGCAAATCAAGTACGTTTCACTTCAGGCTGTCAATTAGGCGCATACCCCACCCACATATTTAGTCACAAACTTATCGAAGTCTACTAACCTATAGTGGATATAAAAGTAGCGTTGAACGCATCTTCTGAAAATCTAAATAGAACGCATGTTTTCCCAACACCACTGTCACCAATCAACAGAAGTTTGAACAAATAGTCGTAGGTTTTTGCCATTTTCTAAAAACAAAATCTTTACAACAGGAAACTCCCTTCATTTACGATGTTAGAGAATGACGTCACAAGGAATTCACTTCCGGTGTTTCGTGAAATGCCAACGAGGGTCTCCCTAATTAGCGACACACCCATGAAAAGCATGGCTTTTTAATTAGACATTGAATAAACCTCGGAAACATAATGGTTGAAAATGTGTAAACTAACAGTGTAGATATAACAGCGATGGAAATAAATAGTGACTCCGATTGCCATGAAAATCATACTTTCAATATGCTGATATCGACATAATTCATCAAGTAGCGCCGGTGGTGTAAAGGTCAGCATGGTTGCCTTCCAAGCAGTCGATCCGGGTTCGATTCCCGGCCAGCGCACATATCTTTTTGTTTTCAGATTTGTATTAAGGGAACAATACTTGCCATAAAACTTAGCAACATATTACCGTAAGTCAAATTTGTTGGGTGCATAGAATTACCGGAATCCACCTATTTACCGGAATCAACTTGAATTACCGGAATCCACTTTTTAAAATTGATATATTTTAAAATATTGATAGAATACATTAGTTATAGTATTAGAAGACTAAAGATAATGTACTAATAATGATATATACTTTATAAAATATGTTATTTTTTATATATTTATTAGTTTTTTTTCGTATTTTATGAATTGTGCTAACAAATAAATTGCTAATAAAATTTCATTTACTATTTTTGATCTAAATTGCCCCGGAATCCACTATCCCGCAATTATTGTCCACGAGGACGAAAACGCGCCAAATTTGGCAGAGTCAAAGCATGCTGCTTCATAACTTTGCGACATTACTTGAAGTCTACGCCGCAATGGGTGCGTCATATAAACTTCCATATTTTTCACCAAATTTAAACATGTGTGATACCGTAAACTTGGAGCCATGGACTCATTACCACACAACTGGATCGAGACCGCATTAAATAAACAATCCCCGTCCCCAGTTGTTCTTCTGGGATTACCCATACAATCGTGAACAAAAAAATCCATAACCTCCGCTGCAACAGCATCAACCTCCGGGTATTCAGATGTTGCTGCGGTGACACTAAATACTGCTTTAAACATGGACTCCCTCACAACTGCTGTCTTCAATTGCAGGAAGCTTTTGGAACTGGCAGCCTGACAGAAGTAAATAATATCTTTTGTCACTTATCTTTTGAACAAAATTCAAGTCTTGTTAATTGAGAACCTGTGTATTAAATCTTGCGTTTAGCACGTGACGTTGTTACTATTAAAGCACGTGTTATAAGTACGACCGTATGCATCTGCTTTATATATTACATCATCGTGTCACTTATTTTCCGCTATAAATGTTTTAAGATATGTCACTTATTGCTTCTTTTTTTTAATGCAGAGGCGTAAATCAATGTAATTAAATAATATTACTACCGTAATAAATATTTTTCCGCTATACATACTTTAAGATATAAACAAAATTCAAGTCTTGCTAAGTAACGACGAATTCGACAGGCTTCTGCAGTTTAAACCAGACTACGTCTTTGTCAACGTCGGCGGTAACGACATAGATTCCAATTCTCCAGCACCAGACATTGTCAATAGGATCATTGACATAGTTCTTAGATTGAAGGCTGCTGGCGTGAAACGGGTGTTTGTCGGCTGTATTGCCGAGCGAGGAAATGTGAGAAATACAACTGTCGCACATTTCAACCAAGTGCGACGCAGTGTTAACAAGAGGCTGCGAGTAATGTTGCAGGAAGACTTCATCAATGTCATGAAGAAACTGAAGTTCCCTCGCCATTATGACGCAGACATGATTCATCCTGGAGCCAAAGAAGGTGGCATGAGAATATTGACATCTGTCATTCATAGATGTTTATTATCTACCAAGATATAAATGCTTTATGCATTATAAAGGCCCTTTTAAGGGCCAAACAATATTGTTCGAAAGAACATCTCAAAATTGTCAATAACCAAGGCCCTTTTAACAATATCAATAAAATTATACTGTATCTATTATTATGACACATGTAAAAGAGGTAAAAAACTAATGCAAACAACATCATCATCCGTAAATGAAATTTTATTAGCAATTTATTTTTTAGCAAAATTCATAAAATACGAAAAAAAACTAATAAATATATAAAAAACAACATATTTTATAAAGTATATATCATTATTAGTACATTATCTTTAGTCTTCTTATACTATAACTAATGTATTCTATCAATATTTTAAAATATATCAATTATAAAAAGTGGATTCCGGTAATTCAAGTGGATTCCGGTAGGATTCCGGTAAATAGGTGGATTCCGGTAATTCTATGCACCGAAATTTGTTTAAAACTCTTACTATTGCTAATGAAGTTCTAACACGACCTCCGCAGTCTTTCATATAGACAAATAAGAGAGACAGCTGTGTGTTATTCTACGATAAAACACAGCTGTTCCATTAATTCCCCGCGTATATTGTATCCGTTGGAAGCGCCACGTTACATGACGTCACTTGGTAAATATACGTCACGAAGACAAACTCAACAGTAATTTTAATGAAATGTTAATTACAACAAATTTGCCATGCTCCCAATACGATGCACACCCCCGATATAAACCCATCATATGCATCAGTACATATAACATTAATAAGCATCTTGAACAAGCTGAGAACGTTTGACGTCATACAGCGCAAGCTATATGACGTAAGCAATGACTTAATTGTTTGTCATGTGACTACTAGTGTATTGAAACGCAGAACATTGCATAGGGGTTGCCCAATGGAACAGCCTGTAAACATAGCAGCCTGATTACTTTGATCTCCGAGATAATATATAGTGCCCCAACAATAGCGTAAACCATGGGGTTATTGTTGTGTTAGAATCGAAATAATAAATACGTACTTTCGCTTTCTTCATAATTGTATACTCCTCAGGATAAAGTTCATCTAGCATGATGGACAGAACTCACTGTCACCTTGAACTCATTCAGGGTTGGCACCATAACTACGTTCGCTGAAAGTTTATTCCACCGGACAACTGCTAGTGAAATGAATATTTGTTAAAAAAAACGTCTGTGTTAGGGAGAGATGATGTCTATGCCGATTATTGAGGGTCCCCCAGGGGTAATGGGGAACAAGGGAACATGACCATTTATTTTTGGGAAACAAGGGAACATTGTCTGTTATTGGTAATATCGTGGGAACAAGGGAACATTGGACACATATTTTTGGGGAACAAAGCAAACTATTTTGGGTAACAAGGGAACATTGGGTCATATTTTCAGGGAACATGGACATCCCCTGGGAGGGCCTCATTATCATTTGACTAGAATAATGGTCAATAACCACAATTTTACATTATACTAGATGTGAAACTAAATGTGCCCTAAATGTGCATATATGTGGCACATACTTCAATGAATATGTTGGCAAATATATACCCGCCAACAAACGGCTCGCGGGCTCGATACTCTCTGAGTAGTGATGGTACCCCAAGGCTGAGACAGTGGTGAACAATATTACAGATCGGAGGTCGGTAAAGTTATGAATCATAGAATGCCGTATTCGACATGCACATAATTAAACACACTGTTATCCTAGATTACACCTTACCCCACTATGGGTATGGTATGCACTGATATTCACACACTATTACTACACACACAACTACCGGGAGACATCTTTAAACACCACACGGCCATTGGTTAATTAATCTTAATAATCTAGACTTTCCGAAAAACTAGGGAAAATTCGGGAGACACCAAGTCATACATTATACGGGCTTAAACCTGGTCTCTAATATAATACCATTCAATTTCAATTTTCATAAGTAGTGACCCAAATAAAGGGAGCAAACAGCATGGTTGTATTTGATATGTTAGAACGAGATTTTTCCCCCTTATGATATTTAACATTTAGGGTGCGCCACTGATTGACCAGTGTCAGAATAATGTGACTGGGTGGGTGGGGGTATCATGTCTACTACGGCGTGGTATTCCAGTGTGGCAGCACTATAAAGAAACCATCGAGTTCGCTGCTTCAAGTAGACATATCATCACATCACACAACAACACACAGATAAAAGTCCAGACATTGTGCCTATAATCGTCGGGTAGGACGCCTATGGTAGGTGGAGGGACTATAATCCTTAGAAATACACACAAACACACACTGACGGGGGAATCTACAGTACGCCCCTTGAAATCACTGAGGAAACATGCATATCACATAGGTAAATATATCTCGCTATCCTTTTATCGTTGCATGATTGATCTGTCTTATTTTCTGATCAAACTATTTTTACTTGTATGGTAATGACTTAAAACTACCAGGAAACGAGTTTCCATACTCAAGCGAAGTTAACGCCGTTATGGTGTAGCACTACCCATTGCATCACAGGAAGTGTCTGCCCGGGATAGGCATAATGGCGGTCAGTAAATAATTCTCGTTTCTTTTCGTAAAAAAAGGCATTATAACTAATTTAAGGTGCCATTTCTGGTTTATACCACATTATTGATCTATTTGTTACATTTTTCAAGCATTGTCATGTTAAAATTTTGAGTGTTGAATTAATTCTTTTTTTGCTTATATGGAAATGAGTGTATGAATACAATATGTTGGCATCTCAGTGTTTATGTTTTTAAATTCATGAGACAAGTTCTTTCATGGAAGATACATGACCCCTACTTTTCTGTGGATTTTTTGGCAGCATATGTGTCATTTGTGATGAGAATGTAAGTTATTCATTTTTAATTTGGGACTAGATATGAATGACAACATGGAATTTAAATCCATACACAACTCAATGCAGTACGACGCCACTCATTTGCTCATGCATCACAGGCCTCGGGGCCCCCGTTAGTGTCGAACACTGCGGATGGACGGACATCGCACCACGGCATTAACTCTCCTGATTTTTAATCAGTAGAGCTTAAAACTATTCACTTGCCTAAAAGTTAATAGATAAAAACTATTCATTCTAAGGAATGAAAACTGAACAAGAAGTGAAATAATGCAAATCTTGCCAGATTTGATGAAAATACCTTTTTATCTTTGCCGCAATAATTTCTCTTTCAAGAACATCGCCTGTGGTTTCCAAGTTGTGCCTGAAATATAATAAAATATTCCCTTTACTAAAAACTGTAAAACTTTAAGTTGAGCTTTCAAGGTTTGAAAGAGGGAATAGCTAAAAAAATACATTACTAACAGTAATAAAGATACTTTAACCCTACACACAATGCAATGTCTCAAGGATAGGAAAAAATATCTGATAACAGTTTTTGTTTAAGGAGCGCCAAAATAGACAACCTTTTTGCACATCTGTGTGTGCTAATTAAAGGGGTTTGTGCGGAAACGCCATTCTGCCATACTTCAATAAACCATATCCCGAAACACCAATACACATTTTAGTCGGTCATATATTACCCTTGTCGGCAATAAAAGCGGTTCAAACTGGTCCCTTAATTTTTAATGGGCGCGGCCATTTTGGAGTGATGACGTCATCGCTCCGGATGCACGCGCACTTCGGTAAATATCAAAATGGCGGACGCCGGCATAAATGAATCTATCTCGAGTGAGAATTCTGACAATTCTTCCTTAGATTTAAGTTTTGAACACACCATATGTAAGTCTAAAATTGCCAAGGAAATAGGAGTGGAAAGGAAAAAAACTAGATTTAAACTACACAAATTAACAGTGGTGTTAACGGAGGCATATACGACATCCTGAAAATTATGCCGGTGCGCCGCAAGTTGGAAAATATTGTAGCATTTTCAAGACATTCCCGAATCATTTTTAAGTATACAGACAAATTCAATAGATTAAACATAATTTTATTATCATTCACATCATAATGATGGCTATTATTTATAAAGACTGGAAAGGTTAAGAAATGGCAAAGAGATGAGAAAAATAATAAATCCTGTCCCCTACTCCCCCATCCTTTGACTTTTCCCTGGATTTATATAATTTGCAGAAGTGGTCCCTGGAGCCCCAAATCTGATTTCAGGATTAAACCTGATTAATAAAATGTGTTTTATACTGAAACTTAAATTGAGTAGAGACCATCTGGAACAATTATGGGAGTCACTCCAAATACAATTAAACCATCATAATCTTCTCATGTCATATTGAACTTCATGTTCCATCCAATTACTGTATAATATGAAACAGTTTGGTCTGGAATAGTTTTTGTTGTGTAAATCATAGATATTAATTCATAAGACACCTCCAAGTTATGAGAAGTTATTTGGATGTGAACAAAGTCGATTGAAAATCAAGCTGAAAGAAATATGCATCACATATCTTACTCTATTCCATACCTGTTGTAAGCAATTCGCTTCTAAGGTACTTCTTGATTGTCTTCCTGGGTAGAACCAGTACTAAGTAATGCAGCTAAAGTGTCTTGCTCAAAACATATATTGTTATGACGGGGATCGAACCAATGACTTTTGGATCATGGGTCCAACGCTCTAACACTAGACCATGAATTAATATTTACGATTTAACAACAAAAAACTGCTGAGTCATCAACTTTTAGATTCCCTACTATATCATAAACAATTATTAAACGGAAAGTAACATGTAGGGCATTTATGTGCACATGCATATATTCGTTTTAGTGATGTACAACTTATTTAGGTACCAGTTGAATTTAGCCTCTCATCATATAATTTTATCCGACTTGTTTTAATAAATTCAATATTAAACAGGCTCTCATGTAAGATCCTCTATATCAGTGCAAAAAAAGGATTACACACCTCTCATTTTCTGCTCTTCGCAAACATTGGGCATACTTCTCATCAGCTGATAGAAACAGCGCTAAGATAAACGATACAAAAATCAGTGATTACTAATTAATACTAGAGTCTATTATTCATTGCATATTGATTTTATATTTCCAAATGAGTAAATCTGAAAAATATTTTTATATAAAGGGATTCTTAATGTTTTGTTGCATACTGAAACAATTAATGACACAGCGTGACAAGAGCTTTGGGAGAACATCCTAACATTATCAAGATTAACATGACCAGATAAAGATTCCCACATGTAACACACCTTTACAGATTCATGACATAAAATGGAAAACCTGTGATTTTTTCAAGTTTTCAGTCAATTTTATAAGTATATTTTAAATTAACTGAGGGCTGGCGTGGCGCAGTCAATCCTCCGTGGTGCCACTGAGTTTCGTCGGTGTGTTCTTGGGTAAGACACTTTCCCTTAGCCTCGTCCGTCGGATGGGGACGTAAACCGGGCGGTCCCGTGTATCGGTCTATCCTCTGAGCACATTAAAGAACCATAGGAATCTATTAAATAATAAGAGTAGGATTCCTACGTATCCTTCCCCTCTCTCTGATAATTAAAAGTAGATCAGATAACATATAGTTAAACACGTGTAATGTGTATGTATATATGTATAACAGAAGACGAAACACACTGGTAGTCCGCAGGTGTTTTATCTACACAAAATGTGCCCGCACTAAAAGGCCAAATACACATTTTAAGTCTTTCCTTTCCTCGTTTTCGGCAATACAGCACGATTAAGTATAGTATCCATCTAAATTACAAGTTTGGGTTAATAATTTATATTAATGTTATCATTGTTGTGAGCAGCCACACTTTAAAAAAGTATGTTAGCAAGTTAAAGAGACTAACACAACAAGTGCGAACTAACAAAGAAACGTCGGGCAAAATATTTCCCAGCGTTAATTCGTTCATCGTTATTTCGACCTGCGTTATTTCATTATTTTCCCTGGAGTTAGATCGAGGTGAAATAAGAGAAATAAAAAATGGCACAACACAGCAGCCAATGGAAGCTTAAACCAGCTAAAGTGTTATTTAGAACTTTAAAAGTTTACAGTGTTCCATACATAACTGACATTTTGGTATTGTTATCCATTTCGGCAAATGATTCAACATGAGCCATATCGGCCATATCAGCACTACCTGTATTTGCGCGCCTCCGTTTGCTGTCTCTTTGTTGATTTATACCACACACCAACCGCTCGTCTTCAAGCGCGCCAAAAGTATTTCGTGTAGACACCGAATATTGTATAAATTCCATATATTCAGCACCACTTTCGAAAAAATATTGGACACAACATGATATTCATTTTGCCAAAAATATTGGACACAGCGTCATATTCATTTTGCAAAAAATATTGGAACAACATCATATTCATTTTGCCAAAATTATTGGACACAACATCATATTCACTTTGCCAAAAATATTGGACACAACATCATATTCATTTTGCCAAAATTATTGGACACAACATCATATTCATTTTGCCAAAATTATGGGACACAATATGATATTCATTTTGCCAAAAATATTGGACACAACATGATATTCATTTAGCCAAACATATTGGACACAACATGATATTAATTTTGCCAAAAATATTAGACACAACATGATATTCATTTTGTCAAACATATTAGACACAACATGATATTCATTTTGTCAAAGATATTGGACACAGCATGATATTCATTTTGCCAAACATATTGGACACAACATGATATTCATTTTGCCAAAAATATTAGACACACAATGATATTTATTTTGCCAAACATATTAGACACAACATGATATTCATTTTGCCAAAAATATTGGACACAACATGATATTCATTTTGTCAAAAATATTAGACACAACATGATATTCATTTTGTCAAAAATATTGGACACAACATGATATTCATTTTGCCAAAAATATTAGACACAACATCATATTCATTTTGTCAAAAATATTAGACACAACATCATATTCATTTTGTCAAAAATATTAGACACAACATGATATTCATTTTGCCAAAAATATTGGACACAACATGATATTCATTTTGTCAAAAATATTAGACACAACATGATATTCATTTTGTCAAAAATATTGGACACAACATGATATTCATTTTGCCAAAAATATTAGACACAACATCATATTCATTTTGTCAAAAATATTAGACACAACATCATATTCATTTTGTCAAAAATAATAGACACAACATGATATTCATTTTGCCAAACATATTGGACACAACATGATATTCATTTTGTCAAAAATATTAGACACAAGATGATATTCATTTTGTCAATAATATTGGACACAACATGATATTCATTTTGTCAAAAATATTAGATACAACATCATATTCATTTTGTCAAAAATATTAGACACAACATGATATTCATTTTGCCAAACATATTGGACACAACATGATATTCATTTTGTCAAAAATATTAGACACAAGATGATATTCATTTTGTCAATAATATTGGACACAACATCATATTCATTTTGTCAAACATATTGGACACAGCATCATATTCATTTTGCCAAACATATTAGACACAACATGATATTCATTTTGTCAAAGATATTGGACACAGCATGATATTCATTTTGCCAAAAATATTGGACACAACATGATATTCATTTTGCCAAAAATATTAGACACAACATGATATTCATTTTGTCAATAATATTAGACACAAAATGATATTTATTTTGCCAAACATATCAGACACAACATGATATTCATTTTGTCAAAAATATTAGACACAACATGATATTCATTTTGCCAAACATATTGGACACAACATCATATTCATTTTGTCAAAAATATTAGACACAACATGATATTCATTTTGCCAAACATATTAGACACAACATGATATTCATTTTGTCAAAAATATTAGACACAACATGATATTCATTTTGCCAAAAATATTGGTCACAACATGATATTCATTTTGTCAAAAATATTAGACACAACATGATATTCATTTTGCCAAACATATTGGACACAACATCATATTCATTTTGTCAAAAATATTAGACACAACATGATATTCATTTTGCCAAACATATTGGACACAACATGATATTCATTTTGCCAAAAATATTAGACACAACATCATATTCATTTTGTCAAAAATATTTGACACAAACTCATATTCCTTTTGTCAAAAATATTAGACACAGCATCATATTCATTTTGTCAAAAATATTGGACACAACATGATATACATTTTGTCAAAAATATTAGACACAACACATCATATTCATTTTGTGAAAAATATAAGACACAACATGATATTCATTTTGTCAAACATATTAGACACAACATCATATTCATTTTGCCAAACATATTGGACACAACATGATATTCATTTTGCCAAACATATTAGACACAACATGATATTCATTTTGTCAAAGATATTTGACACAGCATGATATTCATTTTGCCAAAAATATTGGACACAACATGATATTCATTTTGCCAAAAATATTAGACACAACATGATATTTATTTTGTCAAAAATATTAGACACAAAATGATATTTATTTTGCCAAACATATTAGACACAACATGATATTCATTTTGTCAAAAATATTAGACACAACATGATATTCATTTTGCCAAACATATTGGACACAACATCATATTCATTTTGTCAAAAATATTGGACACAACATGATATTCATTTTGTCAAAAATATTAGATACAACATGATATTCATTTTGTCAAAAATATTAGACACAACATGATATTCATTTTGCCAAACATATTGGACACAACATGATATTCATTTTTCCAAACATATATGACACAACATCATATTCATTTTGTCAAAAATATTAGACACAACATCATATTCATTTTGTCAAAAATATTAGACACAACATCATATTCATTTTGCCAAAAATATTGGACACAACATGATATACATTTTGTCAAAAATATTAGACACAACATGATATTTATTTTGTCAAAAATATTAGATACAACATGATATTCATTTTGTCAAAAATATTAGACACAACATCATATTCATTTTGTCAAAAATATTAGACACAACATGATATTTATTTTGTCAAAAATATTAGATACAACATGATATACATTTTGTCAAAAATATTAGACACAACATCATATTCATTTTGTCAAAAATATTAGACACAACATGATATTCATTTTGTCAAAAATATTAGATACAACATGATATTCATTTTGTCAAAAATATTAGACACAACATGATATTCATTTTGCCAAACATATTGGACACAACATGATATTCATTTTGCCAAAAATATATGACACAACATCATATTCATTTTGTCAAAAATATTAGACACAACATCATATTCATTTTGTCAAAAATATTAGACACAACATCATATTCATTTTGTCAAAATATTAGACACAACATCATATTCATTTTGTCAAAAATATTAGACACAACATCATATTCATTTTGTCAAAAATATTAGACAGAACATCATATTCATTTTGTCAAAAGTATTGGACACAACATGATATTCATTTTGCCAAAAATATATGACACAACATCATATTCATTTTGTCAAAAATATAAGACACAACATCATATTCATTTTGTCAAAAATATTTGATACAAACTCATATTCCTTTTGTCAAAAATATTAGACACAGCATCATATTCATTTTGTCAAAAATATTGGACACAACATGATATACATTTTGTCAAAAATATTAGACACAACATCATATTCATTTTGTGAAAAATATAAGACACAACATGATATTCATTTTGTCAAACATATTAGACACAACATCATATTCATTTTGCCAAACATATTGGACACAACATGATATTCATTTTGTCAAACATATTAGACACAACATGATATTCATTTTGTCAATAATATTAGACACAACATGATATTCATTTTGCCAAACATATTTGACACAACATGATATTAATTTTGCCAAAAATATTAGACACAACATGATATTCATTTTGCCAAACATATTAGACACAACATGATATTCATTTTGTCAAAGATATTTGACACAGCATGATATTCATTTTGCCAAAAATATTGGACACAACATGATATTCATTTTGCCAAAAATATTAGACACAACATGATATTTATTTTGTCAAAAATATTAGACACAAAATGATATTTATTTTGCCAAACATATTAGACACAACATGATATTCATTTTGTCAAAAATATTAGACACAACATGATATTCATTTTGCCAAACATATTGGACACAACATCATATTCATTTTGTCAAAAATATTGGACACAACATGATATTCATTTTTTCAAAAATATTAGATACAACATGATATTCATTTTGTCAAAAATATTAGGCACAACATGATATTCATTTTGCCAAAAATATTAGACACAACATGATATTCATTTTGCCAAACATATTAGACACAACTTGATATTCATTTTGTCAAAGATATTTGACACAGCATGATATTCATTTTGCCAAAAATATTGGACACAACATGATATTCATTTTGCCAAAAATATTAGACACAACATGATATTTATTTTGTCAAAAATATTAGACACAAAATGATATTTATTTTGCCAAACATATTAGACACAACATGATATTCATTTTGTCAAAAATATTAGACACAACATGATATTCATTTTGCCAAACATATTGGACACAACATCATATTCATTTTGTCAAAAATATTGGACACAACATGATATTCATTTTGTCAAAAATATTAGATACAACATGATATTCATTTTGTCAAAAATATTAAACACAACATGATATTCATTTTGCCAAACATATTGGACACAACATGATATTCATTTTGCCAAAAATATATGACACAACATCATATTCATTTTGTCAAAAATATTAGACACAACATCATATTCATTTTGTCAAAAATATTAGACACAACATCATATTCATTTTGTCAAAAATATTAGACACAGCATCATATTCATTTTGTCAAAAATATTGGACACAACATGATATACATTTTGTCAAAAATATTAGACACAACATCATATTCATTTTGTCAAAAATATTAGACAGAACATGATATTTATTTTGTCAAAAATATTAGATACAACATGATATACATTTTGTCAAAAATATTAGACACAACATCATATTCATTTTGTCAAAATTATTAGACACAACATGATATTCATTTTGTCAAAAATATTAGATACAACATGATATTCATTTTGTCAAAAATATTAGACACAACATGATATTCATTTTGCCAAACATATTGGACACAACATGATATTCATTTTGCCAAAAATATATGACACAACATCATATTCATTTTGTCAAAAATATTAGACACAACATCATATTCATTTTGTCAAAAATATTAGACACAACATCATATTCATTTTGTCAAAAATATTAGACACAGCATCATATTCATTTTGTCAAAAATATTGGACACAACATAATATTCATTTTGCCAAAAATATATGACACAACATCATATTCATTTTGTCAAAAATATTGGACACAGCATCATATTCATTTTGTCAAAAATATTAGACACAACATGATATTCATTTTGCCAAACATATTTAAAACAACATCATATTCATTTTGTCAAAAATATTAGACACAACATCATATTCATTTTGTCAAAAATATTGGACACAACATGATATACATTTTTCAAAAATATTAGACACAACATGATATTCATTTTTCAAAAATATTAAACACAACATGATATTCATTTTGCCAAACATATTGGACACAACATCATATTCATTTTGTCAAAAATATTAGACACAACATCATATTCATTTCGTCAAAAATATTGGACACAACATGATATTCATTTTGCCAAAAGTATTGGATACAACATAATATTCATTTTGCCAAAAATATTAGACACAACATCATATTCATTTTGTCAAAAATATTAGACACTACATGATATTCATTTTGTCAAAAATATTGGACGCAACATCATATTCATTTTGCCAAACATTTTGGACACAACATGATATTCATTTTGCCAAAAATATTGGACAACATGATATTCATTTTGCCAAAAATATTGGACACAACATCATATTCATGTTGCCAAAATGATATGATTGTCATTGATCTCTAAGCAACGTTCGACCTCGCATGGAATATATGCGTCTTATCCAATACGGAATCATGTTAGTGCCATCAACTTCTCGTCCTGATGTTCACTCGAAACAATATTAGTATAAAACTTCAAAACTTCGTATTAAATTTCCACTTTTCGCCATTAAGATTTCACACGACAACTAGAAAAATGGAAGTTTTAGTTGATAATTATCGTGATTATTGTCAGGTTAGTTTGATAATTATCAAGCTAAAACTTTCAGTTTTATACTAAATTTCGAAACTTTTAAAGTATAAAAGTTCATCACAAGCTGCTATGTATAAATATGATAAATGCTAATAAATAGCAACTTCATACGAGTGTTTATCGTTGAAGGTCATGGGAATATTTGTGAACGAAATCTGAGTACTTGAGTCCAGTCTAAGAATAGTTTGAAGAATTTGTGGTGAATTCCAGGCCAGAGGTAAATAACATTTTAAGCGGAGTCCTCCACCAAAACGGATTGTTCGTGATTATGTATCGTTCGTGTTGACTTATCATTGCTTTTTGCCACCGACCGTTCCAAGACGGTAGACCTATTGTCAACCCTTTTTATACTTGTGACGTCATATGCCTTTATTCCTTATTAACATTGCCATTCATGTTTGTCGTTGTGCGTGTTTTTGGGATTACTGCGTTCTGTGAAAGCTGCATTTGTTTATATATACTCGGTAAAAAACGTTTTGTACAGGGTATATAGAGTCATATAAAAATAAAACTAGTGGACATAATTTCAGTATCGTATTTTAGTAACCAAGGTCTACCCTACCTGGTTAATTTGGTACCAATCAATAATAGTTTTTGTTTTTACATCAAATTCCAAACACGATTAACCGGGTAATACTCTTTTATTGGTTACTCGAATGTCTGTAACTGTTACTGTTTTTATGGACTTTGCAAACAATTTTACAGACCCTTTATGTGTTCGCGATATTTTTTAAAAATATAATCTTGTTTGGAATTTAATGTTTCTGGTACCAATTTAACCGGGTAGGGTAGACCTTTGATTACTAAAAAAATTAAATTCTGTCCACTATTTTTATTTTTATATGACTTTATATACCCTGGTCCAAAACCTTTTTTACCGAGTATATAATGTTACACCAATGTATTCGTGTTGTTTTTCTGAATTGTTATGCAGCAGCGACTTTAAATCATTTTGACATTATTGTTTCCAAATCAGGCCCTGACTACGTTTCTTGAAACAGAAGTCTGCATTGAATTAATTTAGTAAAATATTCCCTATTGACATTATATATATATATATAATACAAAAAAAAACATAGTCTGCAACCTCACATGGTCCCGATGAGCATAATTAAGGCCTCCAGTAATGCGAGTTTTATCAGCAAAGGCATCTTGTAACCGAGATGGTCGTCTCGTCTCCATGGTAACATTTAATGTACGAACATGTTTAAGATAGTGTGAATCGCTTTAAATAAAAAAGCATAGCGTCTCTATAGAGTAGTCACAGACCGAGTTAACATGTAACTCTGGAGTAAAACTCACTAAAGAAGGTTTCTCACTCTGGAATGTTTTGGACCTCATGCTCTTAGTGACAATATTACGGCTATCGACATTGGCCAGTCAGCACCAATATCATTAGAACCGGCTAGCGTGAAATTCGGTCATGACTGGATGAAAGTATATACGTATATAGTGAGTTAATAATAAAAGAAACAGTAACCTTGATTACTCTCGGACACTTTCTCGTATGTAAATGGAAAGATCACCGTATTATTAATAACTGTCATTATGTGATGTCAGTCATCCTAAATTGTGTTTCTCTTTAGGTGCAACTGATGTGGTTGTTCTGTCCAATTCTGGATACATCATGAGGTGATTCTAATTAGTATGTAGACTTAAGGGTGGAAAACCAACAAAATATTTTTGCGCCATAGAATCGCACAATTACCTTGGCAAAATCATACCTACTTTAAAAAAGAGGACGGATGAAACGTAATAACAGACCAGCATGAATTATTAAAAGAAACAGAAGATTTTTTATAAAACGCTAGATAGTAGAGATAAAGAATTGCAAGATATATACCTAAAAGAACATTTGAAAAAAATAAATATTCCTAAACTGGACAACAAAGAATCAAATAATCTTGAATGTTTACTAACATATTCAGAATTGTCTTCCTCATTAAAATATATGACTAATAACCGCAGCCCCGACAGTGGTAAATACACATGTGAATGTTACAAGGTATTTGGACACTTTGTCCTCATGGCCCTTACTTATAGTTATGAAATAGGAGAGTTATTTATAACACAAAGACAAGGTATTGTTACCCTAATAACCAAAGAAAACACGGATAGATATTTATTAAAGAATACAGACATATTTCTCTTTTAAATACTGTATATAAAATGGCGTCTGCCTCTTCAGCTTATAGAATAAAAACTGTATAATATAAGCTTATTAATAGAGATCAAACAGGATTTTTAGCAGGTCGTTATTTGGGCGAAAATACAAGAATGACATATGACATAATGCATTATTTAGAAGAAAAACATATATCACGTTTACTTCTACTTGTTGATTTTGAAAAAAGCCTTTGATTCTTTGTCATGGTCCTTTATACAAAAAGTATTGAAGTTCTTTAATTTTGGTCCATCAATACAAGCATGGATAACTCTGTTTTATAAAAAATGCTCAGTTAATCAAGGAGGTAATTTGTCATCCTTTTTCAGTATTGCACACGGCTGTAGGCAAAGCGATCCCCTTATAGATTTATTTTATGCGCGAAAATATTAGCTATAGAATTTAGGCATAATAAAAAGATACAAGGGATGAAATAAACAATAAAGAATACAAGTTAACAGAATTTGCCGATGACACAATTTCATTTTTAGATGGGTCAGAAACCGCATTGAATGAAACATTTAGTGAACTGGATTTCTTTGCAAATATTCCTGGATTGAAAGTTAACTTTGAAAAAACGCAGGTGGTTTGGTTAGGCTCAGTGAAATATAGCACATATTCAATAAAAAACTAAATGGAAACTGACATGGAGAAACTCTAGATTTAAACTGTTAGGAATTATATTCGACACAGATCTTACAAAAATGAATGACTTGAATTACAATGACAAAATAATAGCTTTGAGAAAAAAATAAGTAGTTGTCAACATAGATACCTGACTCCCATTGGTAGAATTACAGTTATAAAGTCACTCATTTTACCTTCACTTAATCACGTTTTTATCCTTAACTAATCCAAAAGATAATGTTATCAATGAAATAAACACATTTTGTGTTTTAACTTCCTATGGCAAGGTAAATCAAGAATTAAAAACACTGTACTATGTAAGGATTATGAAGAAGGTGGATTAGAATGACGAATGTCTCTGCATTTATATCAGCCTTAAGATCAACATGGATTAGAAGATTACTGTTAGAGGAAAACAAATATGTAAATATCCTAAAATCATATTTAGATATAAACAAATTATCTTGGTGTGGAGTTATGTATGCACAAAAAATAATAAATAATATTTCAAACCCCTTTTGGAAAGATGTTTCAAAGTCACACATACTAATACTATCCATGCCCAAGCCAATAAACACAGATCTATTCTTATCAAGCCCGATGTTTTATAACGAAAATGTCAGGGTAAGGTCAAAAAACTATTTTTTATAAAATCCTAGTTTGTTAAAGGAATGTATACTATAAATGGTATTACAGGAATGTATACTATAAATGGTATTACAGGAATGTATACTATAAATGGTATTACAGGAATGTATACTATAAATGGCATTACAGGAATGTATACTATAAATGGTATTACAGGAATGTATACTATAAATGGCATTACAGGAATGTATACTGTAAATGGTATTACAGGAATGTATACTATAAATGGTATTACAGGCGTGTATACTATAAATGGCATTACAGGAATGTATACTATAAATGGCATTACAGGAATGTATACTATAAATGGCATTACAGGAATGTATACTATAAATGGCATTACAGGAATGTATACTATAAATGGCAATACAGGAATGTATACTATAAATGAAATGATGGGAATTTGTACACGCAGGCAGAACTAAAATATGCATTTGATGTAAACATTACTTTTCTCCAGTACCACAGTTTAGTAACTGTTTTCAAAAAAAAGAAAAAAAGATAACAACATAGAAACTACAAGCAAACTTGAACACCCCATCATATCAAATCCTTTTAAAATATACATTAAAAACGATAAGGGAATAAAAGATATTCTACTAAACCAAAATCTTAAAATCCCTACTGCAAAACTTTCATGGAATAAACGGTACCAAATCAGTAATCCAGTTTGGAAACAGATTTTTACTTGGCCTTTTTCAATAACCAAAGATACTACATTGCAATGGTTCCAGACATGCATATACCACAACATCCTAGCAACAAATAGTTTTCTACATAAGATAAAAATACTTGACAATCCAATATGTTCTTTCTGTTCAACGGCCTCCGAAACAATTATACATAGTTTATGGGAATGCGAGAAAGCAAGAAATATACTATGTAAACTTCAAGATTGACTGCTCACAAAACATGTTGAAATAACTCTTGAAGAAAAATCATTTGTCTTTGGAACATATGACAAAAATGTAGGCAACTTAATCCAGCTCATCTGTTTAGAGACAAAACACTACTTATACTACTGCAGATGCTCAAAAAACATACCCACAATAACAACACTGAAGCACAGAATCCAACTTCTGTATAAAAGAAGCAAAGAAATATCCATTGTTGAAAACAACTATAACATATTCCTAAATTCATGGGAAAAGTTTCACGAACTGTTAAATTAGGAAAATAAGACCCAGATGTGTATTTGTTATTTTTGCTCAATATAATGCCAGATACTAAAGCCAGAGACATATCCTCAACCCGAAACCCCTACTCCCCAAATTCCTTTATTTAAAAAAATATTTTCACCCATCCCATCTTGCTTCCCAACTAATAAAGTTAAGACAATTTTTAGTCATATTATTAATAATATATTCACGTTTTTTCTTATATAAGTGTGAATGTAAATTTATTACCAAAAACCATAAAAACTCACTTAGAACCAAATAAAAATACATAACAGAATTTCGCTAGTTAAAGATAATTTTTTTGACATATGTTCTATAAACTAGTGGTAATCTAAAGTAAACTAGTGAGTGAGTGATTGACTTATCTGAGTGAGTATTATTGATTTAAGATTTTGTTCTATATATTTTTGTAAAAAATTGTAAAAAAAAAGATGTAAATGATGTAAGGTGTACGAGGAGATAGTCCTCCTCGACACCTCGTACATCAGTGGACTGGGAGAATAAATGGGTCTCCAATTTGTGGAGACCGAAAAAAAAAGATCACCGTATTACTAGTAACTGTCATAATGCGATGTCAATCCCCATAGATTGTGTTTCTCTTTAGGTGCAACTGCTGTGGTTGTTCTGTCCAATTCTGGATACATCACGGAGTGTTTTTAAGTAGTATGTATTTTTATATATCTTTACAACAACATTCAGAATAGCTTAGGCTAATTTCTCTGGATGTTGACTTTTAGTTGTAGAAATTCAGTTTGACTTTATTGTTCGAGATTCCATTTTGAAAATGTCTTTCTAATTTGGCGCTGAAGAAAATAGCGAAGCTGTGCACTCATACAATCGATTTAAGGAAACCAGTTGGCAGTATTGCCTAGTGACGGTTCCAAGTCGGTTACCTTTTATACACCAAACGTTGTGTTGTGTATGTCCTATTCATTGAATATTTAATTTTCTCATTTTTTGTGCAGTTCGGACATACGATGCCATTGCGATGAGTTCTGAGGTTTCTGTAGAACAATTTTCTCATTTGAGATATATTGTTTGAAATGTCCATATTGTTCGTCTAGATGTAATTACGCATTATTATATTAATATGGGCAATATCTGAAAACGCACAACAACGTACCAATACGAGAGGTCACATCCCACTAATTATTCTTTTAATATCCTTTGAACTCGGCAAAGTCGTTTTAAACGTGTTGAACTTAAAACTTTGAATTAAGGAACCTAATGCTGTTAGCAGATTTGGAAACGACCCACCTATAGAACATAACAATTTTAAAGAATATAGCTTTAAAAGAAAATGACGTTTGAAATTATAAAATAATTTGTCCATTGAAGTTTTTTTTGTTTATTTCGCTCTTCGGGGCATACAATTTTATTAGATCCTGGGACCATACGCCGCTGGATATAGGGGATGAAATAAAGATAGAAATATTGCTATATCCACCGCCATATGCTTGCCATCTTTGAGATGGTTAAAATTATGTACTGTTGATTTTTATGAATATTGAGTTCTGCTCAAACTGGGGCTAAAGGGTGTGAGCGGTAGCTAGCATATTTCACTACCGCTCATGAACAGTCTCAATCAAACTGAGACTGCAATATTTCGTATGTGTCGTGCTCGGCCGTTTTCCAAAGGTCCATTATCGTACTCTTTTTTTATAGCACAGTGGCGTTGCTTGTGCAGTATGGCGGCAGTAAAACGTCTCCCCGCGCTTGCAATCAGTACTGTTATTCATTCGACCTTTGGAGATCGCTGTGACCGATACTTATATTTAGTGATCGGTGGTACATTTTCAATTTCTTTTGTTTTCTTACTTAATTTTCGATTCGGTTGTTCCATTACTCCGGCCGATAAAAGGCTCTGGGTATTGTTTAACCACTCATAGGAAATGTTATCTGCTTTTTAATTTAGTCTTTTGGCTGTTACTTGTGATACTCAGGCTTCATAACCGCTGCTCCCAACTAATTTCCTTTTTGTTTATTTCGCTCTTCGGGGCATACACTTTTATTAGATCCTGGGACCATACGCCGCTGGATATAGGGGATGAAAAAATATAGAAATATTGCTATATCCACCGCCATATGCTTGTCATCTTCGGGATGGTTAAAATTCTGTACTGTTTATTTTTATGAATATTGAGTTTTGCTCAACCCGGGGCTACAGAGGGCGTGAGCGGTAGCTAGCATATATCACTACCGCTCATGAACAGTCTCAATCAAGCCGAGACTGCAATATTTCGTATGTTGCGTGCTCGGCCGTTTCCAAAGGTCCATTATCACACTCTTTTTTTAAGAAGCGTTATTGAACAATCAACTACGAGTCTGATGTTAATTCTGCAAAGTATCTAACATGTTCAGAAGAATCACGACTGGACCGCTATCAAATAAGCTCGTATAAAGCACATCCGTTAAGATAATACATGTATTATACATATTGACTCTCTATTGAAAATAGCGAAATAATTAGTAAAATCTATGACAAGAGAGCTGATTTTAATTTGATATTGATCATTATCGCCATTTAGATGGGTATGTTCCCCAAGCTACTTCTATGGGGTCTCTGTTTCTCAACTTATTCGTTTCTCTAGAACTTGTAGTCATACTCGTAATAGTTGTACAACTAAAAAGCTACTATAGTAAGGCTACCCTTACTATAAACTTCGAAAACCTTTGCAAAATATTATTATCGTAAGAAAGATAAAATATCGGACAGGGAAAGCAGCATTCAAGGACGACAGTCAACCACAAAATACAAAAACGAACACGCAAACAGACAAACGAGAAGGCAAAAGTATTAAAAAATACAAACGACATCACAAACACAAAGGGTTGACAATAGGGATACCGCCTTGGAACGGTCAGTGGCAACAAAGACCACTGGGGTTTAAACCGGTTCTAGGGTGCACCAAACCTCACACTTACCCTACTATCATCCCATTAAAACAGGACAGTGTAACCCTGATCTACTTTTAAAATATAAAAGTAATTTAAGAATAAATACTGAAAAGGTGATCCCTTGGAAGCAACAAACGCAAACAAGAGAGAAAAGTAGCAGACTCGGTTTTATTGAGTCTGTTCATGAGAGGTAATTATGAGATGCAACACCTTTCACGCCTCCTAGCATCGGTTTAAGCGATATTCTAATTTAAAGCAAAAGAGAATGGGCTTGATGATCTTTGGCCGAAGGAACAGTAAATAATAACACCACTGATTTGTAGTCGGAGCGACGTTTTAAGGCCGCCACACAGCAATACACAAACGCTAGTGTGCATCTCAATAAATACTGAAAAGGTGATCCATTGGAAGCAACAAACACAAACAAGAGAGAAAAGTAGCAACTCTTCTGCGACAAGAACTATCACAACCTGACTTCTATGGTGATGTGATTTACAAACTTCGTATGATCCTTGTTTATAATCACTTTCATACAATCATTATTAAACTTGTTAAAACGTTTATCAAAAGATCTGACCCTATCATTTTGCAACGTACTACATCTTTAGTGGCTGTCCCATTATGCTTTCGTCTTTGTGCGATGACCGGACCTAGTGTGGACCCTATGATGACATCTACCTAAATCCTTATAGGACGGTAGCTTTGACGTTTGTCTTGTCTTGTCGTACCCTTAACGGTTTGTTCTCTTATTGCTCTTGCTTCTGCCAGGTCACTGAGTACTTACTTTGCGGCTTTCTAGGCTTTCGTATTTTATATTTTATATACATGATCAATTATGTGTTTTAATTATATTGCCTATAAATGCTGCCTTGTTTGTTAGAGATTATAACCTGGCGGGGATATCTTTATTTACACTGTCGCGTTTATCGGGATAACAATAGGGTAAGAGTGATTGTTTTTGCCATAGGCCGGTCCTAGGCGGTAGCCCAATTGTCAACCCTTTTGTGTGTGTGATGTCTTATCTTGCCTTTAATTCATTTTTTTTAAAATTGATATTTGTTTCTTTGTGTGTTTGTGGCTTCATTGCTACTTTTCCTGTTCGATTTTTATATCTACTTTTATTAAACTCGTTAGAATATTGAACCGCCATGTGGTGTTAAGAGATGATAACGTAAGTGTCACATGATGCACCTGATTGATAAAGCCAGAGAGGTTAGTATTTATTTTATACAAATATATCTTATTTTTAAATATGGTAGACGTTTAATGTAAAATAACAAATACGTATAGTTGGCAATCATATAAATATATTATGTTTCACCCAATACGTTTGATAATAAAATTTACTGTTGCAAAACGTGTTATCTACACATTGTATAGGATGTTTTGAGCCGCCAAGTAAAGAGGGGGAGGATATATATGAATCCAGGAACCCTGGCCTACTCTTTCTAACAAATATATACTAATGCTACCTTTCAATGCGCTCGGAAGACAGTCCGATGTACTCCGATACACGGGACCCCCTGTTTATGTTCCCTTCCGATGGACGACGAGGCTAGGGGTACTTGTCTTGCTTAAGAACATACCCATTACGTGGTCCCGGCTTAATTCCAGTAAGCGATGGGAAAGCTTATATAAGCTGGGTTTTATAACGGATATGTTGGCAACAAAACATGTTTAAAACATTTTTTTCAAAAAGAAATGCGATAATTTGTCCTTTTTTAAAATTAATTTTACAATATGCAAACTTGTTAAGCTGAAATTTAGGTTTTATTTTATACTCAGAGCCAATTTTGTTTTTGCTTCTTGGAGAAGGGGTTGGATGGAGTATGAATGTTAATACTCGTACCACGTAATGCCGACAAATCTCAATACCACATATAAGGCTTGAACCCGGGTCATCCGGATTTTATGGTCACCGCGCTATCCACTGGCCCATGCCAGCCCCATTTTGCTGACAATAGTAACATTTTAAACTAACTTAAACTCTTGGTTGTTGCGACTCCTTGTGCTAGTTTCCTCGCAACTTCCTCTCAGACCTCGAGTTACTCATGTCCATCGCAACTTCCTCTCAGACCTCGTCATGTCCCTCGCAAATTCCTCTCAGACCTCGAGTTACTTATGTCCCTCGCAACTTCCTCTCAGACCTCGAGTTACTCATGTCCCTCGCAACTTCCTCTTGGACCTCGAGTTACTCATGTCCCTCGCAACTTCCTCTCAGAACTCGTCATGTCCCTCGCAACTTCCTCTCAGACCTCGTCATGTCCCCCGTAACTTCCTCTTAGACCTCGAGTTACTCATGTCCCTCACAACTTCCTCTCAGACGTCGTCATGTCCGTCGCAACTGCCTCTCAGACCTCGAGTTACTCATGTTCCTCGCAACTTCCTGTTAGACCTCGAGTTACTCATATCTCTCGTAACTTCCTCTCAGACCTAGAGTTACTCATGTCCATCGGAACTTCCTCTCAGACCTCGTCATGTCCCTCGCAACTTCCTCTCAGACCTCGAGTTACTTATGTCCCTCGCAACTTCCTCTCAGACCTCGAGTTACTCATGTCCCTCGCAACTTCCTCTTGGACCTCGAGTTACTCATGTCCCTCGCAACTTCCTCTCAGAACTCGTCATGTCCCTCGCAACTTCCTCTCAGACCTCGTCATGTCCCCCGTAACTTCCTCTTAGACCTCGAGTTACTCATGTCCCTCACAACTTCCTCTCAGACGTCAGCATGTCCGTCGCAACTGCCTCTCAGACCTCGAGTTACTCATGTTCCTCGCAACTTCCTGTTAGACCTCGAGTTACTCATATCTCTCGTAACTTCCTCTCAGACCTAGAGTTACTCATGTTTCTCGGAACTTCCTCTCAGACCTCGTCATGTCCCTCGTAACTTCCTCTCAGACATCGAGTTACTCATGTCCCTCGTAACTTCCTGTCAGACCTCGAGTTACTCGTGTCCGTCGCAACTTCCTCTCAGATCTCGAGTTACTAATGTCCCTCGCAACTTCCTGTTAGACCTCGAGTTACTCGTGTACCTCGCAACTTCCTCTCAGACCTCGAGTTACTCATGTCCCTCGCAACTTCCTGTTAGACTTCGAGTTACACGTGTCCCGCGCAGCTTCCTCTCAGACCTCGATTGACTCATGTCCCTCGCAACTTCATCTCAGACCTCGAGTTACTCATATCCTTTGCAACTTCCTCTCAGACCTCGAGTTACTCATGTCCCTCGCAACTTCCTCTTAGACCTCGAGTTACTCATGTCCCTCGCAACTTCCTCTTAGACCTCGAGTTACTCATGTCCCTAGCAACTTCCTCTCAGATCTCGAGTTACTCATGTCCCTCGCAACTTCCTCTTAGACCTCGAGTTACTCGAGTAACAAATGCACGGTTTCTAGATAAGAAGTAACTTGACTCTCAACCCTCTTTGCACTAGGATTGATATCTGTCTCTCAACCATCATTGAACTAGGGTTGGATACCTTAGTGAATCGAGTTGTGTGATGAAGGCTCTCGAACATCCAATGCTAACAGTTCTGATTTGATTGGATGAACCTATTGCTACATGGGAGGATAAACGATTGTCAGAAATGATTTGCAGAAATGATTGCCAGAACAGCATCTCTGCGTACTCTCGGCTTTCTCTCAGTAATGTACCGGTATTAATATTGTTATATACACCCAGTATGTGTTTATAATGGGTGATCTACATAAAAAGACACCAACCTAATTGCTAACATTATTTTAATTCTTATTGTAGAATATACTACATGAAACACTAACACCGAATTACACAAATCAAAGAGTCAATTTGCACGTGTCTTATTAGCCAACAAGTATCGGCACATCGATCGAAGTACAGTTTGCATTGCACAAATCGTTTGAGCAACACTGATTGCACACAGGAACTGACCTTTCAAACACAGCCCTTGAACCGGAAGCACATTGCTGTGGATGAAATAGGATGAAATCCGCATGTTATTAGATTACTAACTGGCATATGAATTATATACGACATTACTTTGTCAAGTAATAAAGCATCTGATAAGCTAAGAGAATATGATTGGTCACTGAAATTGTCTTTGTATTTACACAAGTGTAAGTCATTAGAAAATAACACGTCATAATAACGGAGCTACTTTTAGATTATGGCAGATAGATGCAATGGACATGCTAATACCTTAGTATTACAATACAGTGTTTTGTGTTTTCTCGATGTTTAAATCAACTCCAATACTCTATTACTTATTCCTTTGATGATAATATCTGGTTAAACACGTTTTGTAGAGGAAATACAGTTAAAATAGATCAATTTTAGATATTTATAAGTAAATACAGCTTTTCAGAAATCTTATTTATTTACGTATTATATTGTAATATTTATAAATGTAACGCTATTGTATAGAAATGGGATTAAAGTCTTGTTTGAACAATTCTTTTTTTTTCTAAAAATAACTTCACTTACATGGGTACTTTTGCATCCCAAGTGGAAATTGTGCTGATCTCCCCATGTAAATTCTTCGATACTGCATAACTGAAACAATTATTTAAAAATGTTTCGCATTGGTTGAATCACTTCCTTTACACGTAAAACATGTATAACAGTCAACGTATTACATGTTGAAGAACATACAAAGGTTTGATAATGAGTGCTGCAGTTGAGAGTCTGCAAAAGTAGATACAAATTCGAAAAGGAAAGGTACCATTCACAGAACACAGTAAAACAAAACGCGTATACAAAACAAACAACAATTAAAACTACTAAGGAAAAGCAAAGTACAGGCGAGCAAAGTAGATAAAATGCCACTGGTGGTTTGAACCAGGTTTTAGGGTGCACCAAATTTCTCCTCATTGTTATCCCAATACAACGGGACTCATTGTCATCCCAATACAACGGGACTTATTGTCATCCCAATACAACGGGACTCATTGTCATCCCAATACAACGGGACTCATTGTCATCCCAATACAACGGGACTTATTGTCATCCCAATACAACGGGACTCATTGTCATCCCAATACAACGGGACTCATTGTCATCCCAATACAACGGGACTTATTATCATCCCAATACAACGGGACTCATTGTCATCCCAATACAACGGGACTCATTGTCATCCCAATACAACGGGACTCATTGTCATCCAAATACAACGGGACTTATTGTCATCCCAATACAACGGGACTCATTGTCATCCCAATACAACGGGACTCATTGTCATCCCAATACAACGGGACTCATTGTAATCCCAATACAACGGGACTCATTGTCATCCCAATACAACGGGGCACTGAAAGTAAAACAATCCCAGCCGGGATATACTCTCTAAGATACTAGGCAGCATTAATGACATTGATAACGTTTAATATCATCAAAAAAATGAGATGTTGAAAACTATAACATTCCTGCATGAGGAGAATGAAATGATGATTCAAACTGGAAATTAACATATACGTGTATTGTTTCCTAAATTATCTGGATAGAGATTCCCTTTTGATGGGGTGTACTTTTATTTACACTGTCAATCTGAGCGCTGAATACAAGATATTAGCGAGGCTGTGTACAAATAAAATCGATTTTAGCTAATCAGTGGACCATACTGCCTACTGACCGTTCCAAGTCGGTAACACTGTCTTCATCACTCTTTGTGTTGTGTATTGTCCTTTACATTGTATAGTTAATTTCCCCTTTGTTTGTGATACAGTGAGGACCTACGGTGCCATTGCGTTTGGCTACTGTGATTCCTATAGGACAATTTTCTTCAATTTTGTTCCTAGTAATAAATAATTCTCACTGGCCGAACTAACTTTTGTTTTGGGACATAATTCCCTCGTGCATTTACACAACTGGTAAATCGGCACTTCTTTTGTAGGGGTATGTAAACTGTCCTAGGAACATTATATCGCATAATAGGAAACCAAAGTTAATCAAACTTTATCCAATCAGCTGGAGAGAATGAATGAGTAAACAGTGTCGGATCATACAAATCAGTAGTGTTTTTGCAGAATATCGCTTAAGCCGGTGCTAGGGCGCATGAGGGGAGTTATATTACCCCTCACGAACAGACTCAATAAAACCGAGTTTGCTACTTTTCTCTCTTGTTTGTTTTTGTTGCTTCCAAAGGATCCTCTTTTCAGTTTTTATTATAATACGCTTACTACAATAAAATAAACACTGTCATGTGGCAGTAAGGTATGTCAATAATGTCAATAAATGAAACAATGGTATATCCATTTACAAGGGAGATGAGTACATTTCGGAAAATAAATGGAAAATTACATATACCTCATCCGATGAGCACAGTGCAACCAGATCACATTCACGTGTCGACCCCACGTGGGCACAATCTAGACATATTGGTCCACGCATTTCACGTGGCGAAAGTCCTAAAATGTATAAATACGATGGTAATGACTATTGAGAAATATAATTCCTGTCGTGAATCCAAAATAACTATCATTTCCCAATGCAACAACTTTTATGAACACAACAATGTGTTCTAGATACTAAACGAAGATCAGTATCTGGCTCCTGGGCTAGACAATGTTTATCGTGTTCGAGCCAACTGCTTTTCTTCATTTCAGAACACAATTTAGATTATATCTTCAAAGAGAAGGTTGAGTTTTAGTGCTAAAAACTTACCTTGGTTGCTCATTTCTAGCTATAAATGTCAATTTTCTAATGTCATACTTGTCTATCGCTGTTTAACAAACGGCCAAGTACAGAAGGATGTGAGTATTCGTATACAACATGAAAGGAAAATGCTTTAACTATGCACAATACTAGTATATGCTTCTTTGAGGCAGATCATAAAACTTTCATAAAAAGAACAACACCTACCAAGGTCCCCACAGCCGGCCGAGTCACAATAGTTTCCCTCACAGCACTGTAGACAAGGCGATGTCGATGTTCTTGGTGCATTTTCCTGGTGCAACGCACATGTCTACAGTTAAGTTGTAAAATGTAATAATAAATTGCAAGTGTGTTATTTTATATACGTCTCGTCAACACTTCGGTTATTTATAGCACTTCTTGGAGAATTACGATACAAAGGAATATAGAATCGCTCAACTTTTAATATTAAATATATTCGTCTTATTCGTGTACATGTCCATATGGTATATATCAGCACATTTTTTCCGTGGTTAAAATTCCCCGCTTTGAGAACACGTAATAGGCAAACAAATCCACCATTACGTCGCCGCGCCTCCGAATCTCAATGACGACAATAAAACATCAATATAGATAATGCACCGCAACATTATAAGTAGCACGATGTCGCTTCATTAATTTCTGATGCATGGCGTAGCGGAAAGCTATATCAATGCATAGTATTCACCCCGAAAGTCTGAAAATAACATGTTGCTTTCTCAATAATATATACAATATTATTCATTATGTCAACTCTGCATGGCGTAGCCGAAAGCTATATCAATGCGTAGTATTCACACCGAGAGAAAGAAAATAACATGTTGATTATACATGATGTTCTCAAACGATATAATTATTATTATAATACATTTTATATTATTATACCTCATGTCGATCCCTCATGTTAAATTCTCACTATTTAATATTTCGCGCTGTCATACGGTGTTGTAATGTCATACCCTGGAGTGACGTCACTGGAGGGCAGCATTCTTTTAATGTTACCCTCCCAATCGCATCTCGGAATCAATGTATTTCTAATGATTAAATCCGACGTCACAGCAAGTTTATAAATGTATATTGTTTTTAACCATGACCAACACGTTATGCGCAAATGAATCGGTGAACACTTTATTAGTATATGTATTATGCTATTTATATTTCTAAACTGTTGATGTAATGTGCATTTTTTTAAAGATATGAATAATGTTTTTGTTGACAATAACGTGTTACTTAAATCAAAACTGGTTAATAAATAAGTAAAATAAAAACATCCTCTTTTTTAATAAAGATGAAATGGACCTTTTTTTTGCATGTTTCATTTCCCCGATTTTTTTTTGATTTTTGTTCTGTATAATCAAATAAATATTGCATCCTAGTAGATGCAATATTCGCCTCGGTGACATTATTTTCCTCAGGTTGACAATACCCACTTTCACCCTCACAGGGATGCAATATTTATATAATGTTGGTTTTCTCTATATAACTTTTCCATAATTAATCGAAAGAAACATTTACATCCAAATAATGCACATGTCTGTTAGTGGTCTTCCGAGTTCATTACTATAATTTACTAGTTGGGAATTTCATATTATTTAAATCAATACTTAAAATATGATAACAATTAAACGAAATACAAATCCTTCGCTTGTCCCGTTGCTTCAATTCGAGCAACTGGCAATGGGTTTCCTCTCTGATATAAAGTACGATAAACTAAATTGAATACGAATCTGGTAACATCAAACGACTATACTGAATGTGATTATATCTCAAAGGATGGACGTTTCTTGGTAATTTTAAGAGAATGATCGTCATAAGTGATACAGCTCTGTTTTTTCTCCAAAACATGTGTCTAGGTTCTGATGATACATAACTTATATGTAATGATGTGTACCTGTCTATCCATGCAGCCTGATCTAAATCTAACATGTCTGCAACACAAAATAAATACGAAGTTACAGATATCAAGTTATTTAATATTTTAAAAGCAAGATTGTAGGCTTGAATAGCCGTCGAGAGAGAATAGCATTTATCCAGGCCTTTCAAATTGAGTTTAAAATAATCATAGATTAAGTACTCTCACCGAGGAGTTTTATTACCAGATGTATTTCTTCCCCGCTGTCACCATCAGTGTTTCCTACTAAACAGCATATGCCATCATACGCTGTGTAAATAACGCATTATGCATTTCACCTTCACCTTTATGACAAATGCGTTCAGCTTGATTACAACGACGTTCTAGACGCACGCATCAACGGTACAGTCTAGCTATGCTTAGTGTGTGCTCGTACAAAATTGGAACGAGAGGTTAAATTACTCACCTCGAGCAATATTCTATCGAACAATTTCGAACTTTAGTTTTCAGTCGTATTTAGACATAGTGCATATTAAAAAGTTTATAACTGCATTAACAAGACTTCGAGTTTCAGCACACAGACTTGAAATGGAACTGTTGGAAAAGGCCGATAAAAACACTGAGAGAAAATAGAAAATGTAAAATATGCAACACCCTAGAAGATGAGTTTCACTTTATATTCGAATGTAGCCTTTACTCGGATTTAAGGAAAGAGAAGTTTAAACCTTACTTCACTAAAAGAGTAAGCATGTATAACGCGATTACTCTATTGCAATCAGACTGTAAAAGTGTATTTAATATTTTACATTTAGAAAATTGACAGCTAGATGTTGAAGGGTACACAAAAAGTCTCATTCCCATGTGTTTTATAACTTGATATATCTAAAATACTAGTGTTGAAGTTGTAATCATACACATTAGTTGTATAGTATATATGCTACATCATTGTTCTTGCCATTGAACGCAACTGTTAGTAACTGCATGTTATATATTTAGATTTTCTCAAGGGTTATCTATGTATGACCTATTGCAAATTATTTATGCAACTATGTACGGTTAATTGGGGATGGCCACGACCCAATTGACCTATGACGAACAAATAAAAGCTTCTTCTTCTTCTTCTTCTATAGAAATAGTTTTATTTCCCCTTTCATACTCGTTTTATTGACTTAAATAAACTATTACAGTTTCACGTCATACAAACAATTAAATACATGACAGTATGAATTCACGTGACAAATATAGTATATTACATTTCGTTATTTATGATAACTATAATGTGAAACTAGAATAAACGTTAGATCTAGTTATTGCAAAGTATATAGTAAATATGTGTTTTATATATGTTGTAATTCAAGTAAAAAAGAAGTATATCATTGATTGTATGTAATTATATTTTAAACTCATATATACGTTTTAATATTCTCTGCGAATGTAGTTGTAAAATAAAGTTTGAAATAGACGTCAAATAATATAAGCTTCTGAAAAAATGATGATTAAATTTACAATATCCCTCTTGCTCGAGGACTGTAGTAGACTACTGAATGTTATCATATTAGGTCTGTGGATATAATAATTATCAATAAATGTCTTTCTCATATCATTATATGCTGAACAAATTATAACTAAATGAAATTCATATAATATCATTGGTTTATCATATCAAACATACTTATTCGTTTCTTTCTAATCGATCTCTAGAATGCCGCCCTGTCTCAATCTTTAGATTATGAGAATATAAACGTAATCTAGTAATGCCACTATGATGACTTTTAGTATAAAATAAATCCAGGTATTTCTCATAACCAAAGGTCAATTTAACATTTATATACAACAAATTCAATAATATATTTGATTCTAAATCTGCAGTCCAGGTTTGAATAAAACAATCTACCAATCTGTGTCGAAAAATCAAAAGAAACTTAGTGTGATTAACATTTAAGATACATTTTCGTTTCATAAACAAATTGTTTAATCCCATTTTACAATCGGTAAGTGAACTCGTATATATAGTGCATACAATAATATTGTCGGTTGTTAAAGGTCTGTGCCAGTACTTAATAAGTAAGTATCTAGTTACAAATAGCGGATAACCACCCAGTACACCATAAACACATGCATCACTCGTTGTTATTTCACACCAAGTGGTTTTGTAAAGAACTTTAAATGTATTCCTTAGATTTTGGAAAGCCCCACGACGTAAATTAAAATGTATTAAAATGTATTTAATGTAAATAATCTAAAAATATGGAGACTCAAATAATGTCGATATTAGTTTCTGCGCATACAGCTTTGTAACTGAAGAACAATATAATAAAGGGCTTCCTTTACAATTAACTACCACTATGCTCTGACCTGGCACGGGTTTAAATCTAGTTCTTTTTAAACATTATAAACATAAAAGTTTATAATAGTGTAGTTGCAAGGACCCAATGATTAATAAACAATTACTCTATGACCAGTGCATGTAGCGTAGACCCCATCCCTTGATGTGTTGTCTAGATTTACCGAGAAAATAAACGGATAAATTAAAACAAAATTCAATTCTTGGGAAGGCACCAACTTGACAAACGCATAAGAAAATGTTATCCTTTATAAACATGTTTGATCGTATATTAAATAGTTTTGGCAAATATTGGGAGCGGCTCTAGATAGCGTGCTGCCAGCAACACATACATATTTTATGGCAGCCCCTAACATGTTTCACAAAAGAGGGCATGGTCCATAAGCCTGATACCCTTAAAGAAGCCCCAATAGGCTTAAACAAAAGATGAAGTCCCAATAGTCTTAAACAAAAAAGGGAATGGTCCAACAGCCTTATACCCTTAGTGAAGCCCCAAAAGGCTTAAATAAAATGTTTATTCAAAACTCTAATTCTAAAGTAACATGTTTCTTCATTTAATCACTTGAAAGTTATTTCTTTTCAATAGTTTACAATAATGTGTACGACCGAACTAGGCATGATGCACCAACAATAAGCCCCAAAAAGGCTTAATATTCCATGATGTAATCCCGACCTGGGGAACAGTGGTCAGTATTACATTGAAATTTAATAATTATCAAATTGTTAATTGTCATTAAATTTGATTTCATTGAATTGAAAGATTCGCATTAAGCGAT
This sequence comes from Cyrtodaria siliqua, assembly GCA_037043455.1. Classification (NCBI taxonomy): domain Eukaryota; kingdom Metazoa; phylum Mollusca; class Bivalvia; order Adapedonta; family Hiatellidae; genus Cyrtodaria; species Cyrtodaria siliqua. The sequence goes on from JAWPHD010004712.1 coordinate 65,231, forward strand.
CGATCATAACGTAGCTTGTAGTGCGCAACATGTGTGTAACACATTGACACATGGTGGTTCTGGCCTGGTTCTTTCACCACAGAACATACGTCAATACACATCTGCTCATAAGTTCAATATAGTTCATGATTTGATTTAGACTCCGACAAATGCATAGCATTGACCGTGTTTTCTCTTAGCGATTATATCGAAATGATTCCTGACTCAAAATATGTCGCAACAAAAATTAATTTATTTTACCTCATGGTCCTTGCAGTATTCTATTGAATCGCAATACGACAAACCGACAGCGTCTTCACATGAGATGCAAACATGACCATTTCCAGCATGAATAGCTGAAATAATATGTATTTGCATAATAAGAACTATCTCAGTTTAATTATAAGGAGCATATCATATGTTTTAGTGGTCAATGACATAAAACTATCTTAACATATTAAATAGATGGACATTATGTTCCGGTCATTTATATGTATTATCTGGAAGGATCAAGCAAACAACACAAACTATATTCATTTCATCCAAGCATGGTACTTTGTGAATGAGTCCTTTAAATATCTCATTATAAATGCCAATTTTGGAAATGAACCATTCACGGCAATATTGACCACGTGACAAAAATCGCCAAATGTTAACATATCCAATTGTTGGTGCCATTTCGCAATGGAATCGTCCATACTTTTTTTTTTACAATTACAACTTTCAATATGTATTGATTTATAAATGGTTTGCATTATTTGTTCTTCCTGATATCGTTTAAACTTTTAAATGATATTATGAGGTAAAATTAAGGCAATCCATTGATCACTTTGACCAAGATAAATATTTTAGAAAACAAATTTAGAAAATAAGAAGATTTATCTCAAGGCTCGTTATAAAGGCTCGTTATGATTTTATATTGATACTCACCTGTACAAGTTAACCCATCGCCAGTGTATCCACTATTACAAGCACACGTAAAGGACCCGTCGGTATTTGTACAGGCAGCATTTGTGTTACAGTTATCACTGCCACGAATACACTCATCAATGTCTGCAAAGAATAAACATTAAAATGGTACGCGATTTCAATACCATCGAAATGGCTGATATTGAAAAAGGACAATATTATTAACTATATCTGTGTGTATATTCGTCAAAAAGGTAACATTTTTAGTGTGTTTTAAAACGTGAGGGAATGTCATGTATCATCAGTGTGTCAATTTCTTTCACATCAGTTATAGACGATAATAGAGCTTACTATGAGTACGTTTGTATTGTGTGTTTACTATGCGTACGTGTGTATTGTGTGTTTACTATGCGTACGTGTGTATTGTGTGTTTACTATGCGTACGTGTGTATTGTGTGTTTACTATGCGTACGTGTGTATTGTGTGTTTACTATGCGTACGTGTGTATTGTGTGTTTACTATGCGTACGTGTGTATTGTGTGTTTACTATGCGTACGTGTGTATTGTGTGTTTACTATGCGTATGTGTGTATTGTGTGTTTACTATGCGTACGTGTGTATTGTGTGTTTACTATGCGTACGTGTGTATTGTGTGTTTACTATGCGTACGTGTGTATTGTGTGTTTACTATGCGTACGTGTGTATTGTGTGTTTACTATGCGTACGTGTGTATTGTGTGTTTACTATGCGTACGTGTGTATTGTGTTTTATTAAACATATAAAGGCAATGGGGATTTATAGGATATTATGATTTAGCATCGACCCAGTTAATAGACGCTCACCTGTACAAGTTACCCCGTCGCCAGTATATCCACTATTACAAACACACGTAAAGGATCCGTCAGTATTTGTACAGGTAGCATTTGCGTGACAGTTATCAGTGACACGAGTACACTCATCAACGTCTGCAAACAATACATATTTGAATATTTACCGGATTTAATATCATGGAACCACGACTTTATAACTTGATCATTACCTATATTCTTCAAAAAGGCAAACATTTTGTGTGTTTTCAAACGTGAGGTAATGCCTTGTATCATCATTGTGCCAACAAATCTCATCAATTAGAGGCTATACTAGAACATTCTAGGCGTACATGTGTATTATAGGCTACTAAACAGACAGGGTTGCGGTATTTGATAAGTGTGGTATTTTGATTAGTGCGGTACTTGATGGATGTGGTATTGCTTTCTTGATATATATTGTATTCCACGCATTCGGAATTACATCTACACAACTATTCAATAAACATAGACAGATCTAGTTTGACGCCATATAATCTAATACAGTTGGTCTTTACCCAAACGCTTTTTGATTTTATGACAAATTAATATAGACAATCCATATTTTCATATTTGAATGTGTCATGTTGTTTTTTTAATTTGAAAGAATCTGTAATACTATGTAAAATGTCGCTACTGCCTTTGCGTATATAACGCTTGTTATAAAGACAATACGGATATTCTCACACGCAAGACAGGAAATTATGATTTAGTATCGATATAATTAACGGTACCTCACCTGTGCACGTTACCCCGTCACCAGTGTATCCACGGTTACAAGCACATGTAAAGGACCCGGCAGTGTTTGTACATACAGCATATGAGTGACAGTTATCAGTGTTTCCAGTACACTCATCAACGTCTGCAGAGCAGAGAATACACATTAAAATGTTTACGGGATCTCATTATTGTAGAACCATGGTTGATATACATGATATATGCTGTTTGCATTTCGGAAAATGTTACGTTAGTGCTAGATTATTGTGTTTAATTCAATTGTGTGTACATTCAAAAATATCTGCATAGAACACACATTTGTATGTTTACGTGATCTAAATATCAAGGAATGATTGTTGATATCTGCAGTTTTAATTTGAAGATGAAAATATATATTGTTAACTTTATCTTTGTATTATCAAATGTGTTTTCAAACATGAGCGAATGTTACACATCAATTAGAGACCATACTAGAACATTCTACGTGCACAGGTGTAGTATGTGCTACTAAACATTTATGGCTGCAGTGTTTGGATTAGTGGGGTATTCAATTAGAACAGTATTTTATAGTTGCAGTATTGATTCCTTGAATGCCATATACTGCATTCGATAATTTTGGAATTATGTCATACAATCAGCAAAGACATATCTATATAATTAAACGTAGTTTTACATATAATATTCAGCAAACTAGCAATAAAACGCACATTGATTTGAGTTTGTCCTTTACTCAAAATATATTGGAATCTTTTCAATCATGTATATTTTTTATTTAAAAGTTTATGTGACACTGTGTAATGTGTCACTACTGTGTTTGTATACACAACGCATGTTATAAAGGACATACGATAGACAGGATATTTATTATGAATTTGTATTGATATTAACGGCAGCTCACCTGTACACGTTACCCCATCGCCAGTGTATCCACTGTTACAAACACACGTAAAGGATCCGTCCGTATTTGTACAGGCAGCATATGCGTGACAGTTATTTTTGCCACTGGTGCACTCATTAACGTCTGGAAATAATAAACATTTGAATTTATCGGGATCTAACTATCATGGAACCATGGTTGATATCTGCTGTCTACATTTCGAAACGACATAAAAAACACTCAGCCTAAATCAAGCAATTACAGATCTAGTATAACGCCATATAATCAAACATATACTGAGAAAAATAAATTTAGCGCATAAAATGCATGTCATTTCCATAGACGAGATACAGATCCGTGCATGTTCAGGTCATTGATAAAGTTACTTAGATATGACCAATTATGATGATACAAAGTCATTTGTAAAGAAAGTCGGTGAAAAAAAAAAAAAAAATATGATATGAACATACTTGTATAGGTTATCGAAATTCGTTCTCATTTCAAAGAAAATGGAGGTAATTTTAAAATTAAGAAATGTATTATCTTTTCAGGTCTTTAAAGAAATTTATGGGTTAAAAGCCATTCTTTTTTAGAATATGAAGGTGTTACAGCATCAGTTAAAAGGTTACTACGCTCACATAAATTCCCACAATCTATAAGCAAGGGTACAAACCTTATAAAACCATTTTATCTATCTAATAATCAAATAGTTTAAAAGCAGATCAGTCTACGATGAAATGCTAATACAAATATAATCCCGTCAGCGGTATCGCAACAAATTAAAATTATTAAAAAACGTATCTTACCCATGACCTGATGAATTGATAGAAAGGAAAACCCAGTTAACAACTGCAAATTTAACATTTCTGTTACTGTTTCGTCTTGTTCATAAATAAATGCATACAATAGTGTAAGGTGTATCGAGGGATGGCCCTCCCCGGCCCCCATGCACCAAGGACGGTGAGAATAAATGGATCACCAAATTGGTGGTTGAAAATTAAAAAAAAAAGTTTTTATTTGAATATAACAATTGTTTGTGAATACATTCCAGCGATTTTTAAACAATGACAGAATGGACAATTATTATCAATGCCAAATATAAAATTTATTCAAAGCAATACGTTTGTATAATGAAATAAGTTGTTTATGTCATAACATTCCGTACATTCTTCAAAATGGTAGTGCGGTGTTGAATGATTATGGTGTTTTATGGATGCGGTATTGCTTTCTTGAATGCTAAAAAGCATTGTATTCGATGCTTTTCAAATTATAGATTATTATATAGTTTAACGCAATATGATCAAATACAGTTGACCTCTACCCAAACACTTTTTGAATTTCTGACAAGTAATTATAGACAATTTATATTTTCATAGTTGAATGTGTCACTTTCTTTTAATTTCAAATTGAAAGAATATGTAATACTATGTAAAATGTCACTCCTGCGTTTGTGTAGATAATGCTCGTTATAAAGACAATGTGAATATTCTCACACGCAAGACAGGAAATTATGATTTAGTATCGATATAATTAACGGAACCTCACCTGTGCACGTTAGTCCGTCGCCAGTGTAACCACTGTTACAAGCACATGTAAAAGACCCGGCAGTGTTTGTGCAGACAGCATTTGCGTGACAGTTATCACTGTTTCCAGTACACTCATCAACGTCTGCAGATAATTAACATTTAGATGTTTGCAGGATTTAATATAATTTAAACATGGTTGATATCTGTAGTTTTAATTTGGAAACAAAGTCTTATTAACCTTAACATTCCGTACATTCTTCAAAAAGATAACCGTTTTGTGTGTTTTCAAACGTGAGGGAATGCCTTGTATCATCATTGTGCCAAGACAATCACATCAGTTAGAGGCCATACTAGAACAGTCTATGCGTACAGGTGCTACTAAACAGTAAGTGAGGTACTTTGATTAGTGCGGTGTTGAATTATTACGGTATTTGATGGATGCGGTCTTGCTTTCTTGAATGCGATATTGTGTTCGATGCTTTTCAAATTAAATATCATGCAACAATCAAAGACAGATCAAGTTTAACGCAATATAAACAAATACAGTTGACATCTACCCAAACACTTTTGAATGACAAATTAATAGAAACAATTTATATTTTCATATTTGAATATGTCATGTATGTTTTTTTAAATTTCAAATTGAAAGAATATGTAATACTATGTAAAATGTCACTCCTGCGTTTGTGTATATAACGCTCGTTATAAAGACAATGTGAATATTCTCACACGCAAGACAGGAAGTTATGATTTAGTATCCATATAATTAACGGTACCTCACCTGTGCACGTTACCCCGTCGCCAGTGTATCCACGGTTACAAGCACATGTAAAGGACCCGGCCGTGTTTGTGCAGACAGCATATGCATGACAGTTATCACTGTTTCCAGTACACTCATCAACGTCTGCAGAGAATAAACATTTACATGTTTACGGGATCTCATTATTATGGAACCATGGTTGATATATGCTGTTTGCATTTCGAAAAACGTTACGTCAATTATATTTACATTTATAAACATCTGCATAGAACACACATTTGTATTTTTACGTGATCTCAGTATCAAGGAATGATTGTTAAATGGTTGATGCACTATTTTCAGACACGTTTATTTAAATTGTCTCTAACATTGTCTAAACAACTTGAAAAAAATAAAAGAATTATGAAAAAGCCATAAAAAATAAAGGAGATATGACTTATTGAAAATGTGCAAGGAACATAAATGGAGGCGGCCATCTTGGAACGTTGACGTCATCGCGCCTTTAAAGCATACATTTAAAGCAAAGCAAATCAGTGCAAATCGATTAAAAATAAATATACAGATGTAAAATGTATAAATTGTATGCTTATTTTTCAACTTATTTGATTTATTTTGCTTTAAAAGATATTTTTGTCAATATGCCAAATACGGTAAAAAGGTGCGATGACATCATCATTTCAAGGTGGCCGCCTCCAGTTATGTCTCTTTGCAAATTGTCAATAGGTCATAACTCCTTTATTTTTCATGGCATTTTGATAATTCCTTCAGCTCTTTTTCAAGTTTTACAGAGCCTTTTAAAATAAATCTTGTTTGAAAATAGTGCATTACCCACTTTAATATCTGCAGTTTTAATTTGAATCAAAAAATATGTTGTTAACATTATCTTTATTTTCTTCAAAAAATTAACATTTTTATGTTTTCAAACATGAGCGAATGCCATGTAGCATCAATTGCTGCACATCAATTAGAGAGTTTATTGGTTTCATAATAATGATAACTAGCAACAAAAACATACACGTTTGAAAAAGATACATACAGGATGTGTGTACATGTGTCGATCTTAGTTATACATGAAAATTATGCACATAAACAACTGTAGGAAAGTCCTTAAAATAGTATCACTTGAATGCATCTACCTACAAGTTCAATTCAGACCTTCATCTTTGTTGGAATACTTTTGGTAAATGCTAATGTATTTTGACTATGAGCCTATGTTGTAGGCCTGATTGTCACGACTCATTACAACTGCTTGTGTATCACCGTAAATGAATAAAAGCCCTGCATGAACAACCATTCGGGTTAATACTCGCATGTTTTTAAAATCGCTAATGTATCTTTTATATTGATTTAGCAATATTCATCGACTTCTCGTCTGATCACAAACTCACCATTTTCACAATGTTGTCCGTTGTAGCCCTCTGAACAATGACAAGTGTTTTCCATGTGTCCACATGACCCGCCATTGTAACACAACAAATCTGTATGCACAAACAATTTTTTTTTTCAGCTTTATACACCAATCAAAAAGACTAAAAAATATACACAGCTTAAAACAGCCAAGTGAAATCGTCGGTAGTGTGTTTATATAAGTCAGGCAATGGTAGTAATGCTATAGGTTTCGTTTTCTTTGTTGCAATACCACTGTTATTGCTAGCGTTAGTTATTGTTCAACATATCTGAAAAACGCATACTGCAGTGGAAAATAATGTAAGCGTACGGGTTAACTTTGATCCTTAGTGTTTTTGCCTTGGGAAAAAAATTGAATATCTCTATTAAGTGATAATTAAGTGATCGCCCTTAAAGGTACATCAAGGATTTTTGGAGGTCTAGGAATCCGACTAGAAATATACAAATATTGATTTTTGCTATTACAAAGGCCCTAAACATAAGCAATGAGTCTACATTATCCTAACTTATGCACCAGTGCTAATGTAAGCAGTTTACGCCCAATTCCATTAAATATAGATGGTGATTTAAAAGTGTAGACCTAAACGGTTTAACACCACATTTTGACATTTTTATTATGAATCGGAAAATGTTTAAACTTTAGATTTTCCTAGAAATATCCTAATGTAACCCAGTTAAACAAAAATGAGCAAAATGGTCCTATGGAAATCACAGAACCAAAACGCAACTGCACCGTAGATCTGCACAAACAAAGAGCAAATTAACTATACAATAAAAAAGTATATAACTGAAAGAGAGGTGAAGATAGGGTTACCGACATGGAACTGTCAGTAGGCAATATGGCCCACTGGTTAACAAATTCGCTATTATCCTGTCTTCAGCGTTCAGAGTGACAAGTACATCCCATCAAAACGAAATCTCTAACAATAAATTCCACATCCATAGACATTAGGAAACGATACACGTATATGTTATTGTAAAGATATATAAAAACATAATTAGAAACACCTCAGGTTGTATCCAGAAGGGTACTGAACAACCACATCAGATGCAGCCAAAGAGAACCAACCTAGGGTACGACCAGAAAACCCGAGGGACGAAGGATCATGCATGAACCTCCCGTTACAGGGTTTCAGAAGTTGCAATCTTGGAGCCCCACTAGGTTGTCCGGTATTGGCACAAGAGAAAAGTGAAGCGTAGTGACTGAATGTAGACGGGACAATCACCATATATGAAGTATGCTGTAATACTAAAGGGTCGTAACATTTTCTGACGAATTTCCTGATTAATTTTGTAAAGTGGTCGGACAAAACGGTGGACATCGCCATCTCTATAGGATGGGAAGAAATAACAACATTGATCGCATGCACAGGGAGATGTTTGAGATATGTTTTGTAAATATATATACATATATATATGTAACATATACTGGTCAAAATTCCTAAGTTCCCACCTAAGAATACGTCAATAATATTCTCATTGACGTATATCACGTTTGATTGAATGCAAAATAATGAGTTTAAATCATCTGCACAAGAAGAGAAAATGCAGCTTTCACAGAGCACAGTCAACCAAAAATAAGCATTAAACAAACAATTACAATGTTAATAAGCAAGACATGTGACATCATAAACACAAACGGGTTGACAATAGGACTACCGCCATGGAACTGTCAGTGGCAAAAAGGCCGCTGGGGATTTAAATGGTTGGTTTACACATATGTTATTTCAATATTTTACAACACTGCAGCATGTATAAATAATAGGATTGGAACGAAAGAATCTTACGATCAGTTTAATATCGAAATGGCGATATTTTTATTATATATTTCTTTGCGTAAAAGGGAAGAAAGAAAACTCGATATAATGATATCTTAGAGAAAAGAAAAAAAAACGGGTAAACAACAACAAGGAACTCATGGATGACAAAGTGAAGAAGGGTAGAGAATGTGTTATAGCTGACAACAAGCTAACTCTCAGCTAACATGTGAGCTCCTCAATAACGGAAGTAGTATAATAAAAATGGATAAACAATTTAAAAACGTTTACTTGCTAATAAGAAAGTACGCACAGCCTCAAATATAGCCACATTTGTTTGGTAAGAGACCAGTGGATTTGGTCTGGTCAGAGACCAGTGGATTTCCAGAAAGATTTGTTTTGAGTGAAACTGTGCATAAAGGCGCTAGTATACGCATAAGTGCGCCTCTACCGGTTTTGGTGTATCGCACAATTGATGATACAGACCCAGTTATCCCACAAATGCATTCCGTTTGCGTTTCGTTTGCGTTCCGTTTGCGTTCCATTTGCGTTCCGTTTGCATTCCGTTTGCATTTTATTTTTATAAATGCATTGTTTAAAATGCAAATCATTTGCGTTCTTAAAAGCATTTCTGAAAGAAACAGAATGCGTGCGTTGAATGCACAAACAGAGAAAATACAGTTGCGTTCGTTGGTACATCGTTTACCAACCGCAACGTCTCTCACTATTAAATGACGCATGCTATCCAGTCATGCGATTTTTATCATTTGTTGACATTATTTGGTGGTGCACATTGATGATTATTCTCTCTTAGTTTCATCAGACATGTAACATATGACACTGTATAACAATATACCGGATGTTTTATGAACAGTATTTTAGTTTTATATTGAAATAATATAACATTTGTGCTACACAATAAATACAATATTTCTCATGTTGAATAAGTACAAGACATCCGCGGATTCATGACTCGCGTAACGGGGGCGGAACTTAAAAATAAAAGATAAATAATGTTTAAATGAAAGCTTGTAAATATTAACTAAAAAACATGGAGTTTGTTTACAGTTTGTTGAGATGACATGTAAGTGCATTTTTATAAGAACAAAATGCCATTCTATAAAAAACAACAAAAAACAACAACATCAACTCCACAAAAGTAGGTCAAGATCAAGACACAACTATGTCAAAACAAAATAGAATGTTCTTCGTCTTCCATAAATTAAGCTATAATAAATACTGATAAAGGTGATCCTTTGAGAGCAACAAATACAATTAGGAGAATAAAGCAGCAGACTCGGTTTTATTGAGTCTGTTCATGAGAAGTAATGAAAGAAGCGACACTTCTCACACACCCTAGCACCGGCTTAAGCGGTATTCTACTTCAAAGCCACCCAAATTGGGCTCGTTGGTCCCAAAGGACCAGTAAAAAATAACACTAGGTTTAAAGCATCTAGTGCATACTTATAGTTCATGAGAAACTGTTGTAAATGTAACAATTAAAGTTATATGCCCTTTGCTTGGATGGTGAAAGTCACATCCACATTTGCTTTTTGACACATTTGATGTACTACCCAAGAAACAACTATAAGCGAAGTTTGAAAGGTCTAATGCATAACGTTTGTGAGAAAGTGACCTCAACGCAAATGTTGAAGGTAAAACTTATTAAGTTATCTGTCCCATGCTTGGAGGTTCAAGGTCACATCCACATTTACTTTGTCATGTTGCAACTATAAGCAAAGTTTGAAAGGTCTTAATGTATACTATTTGTGAAAAAGTGACATGAACGTAAAAGTTGAAGGTAATTTACCTTTTTACGTTTATGTCACTTTTTAAGGTTATCTGCCCTTTGCTTGAAGGGTCAAGGTCACATCCATTTTTGCTTTGTGGATGTACCACCCATGATACAAATATAAACAAAGTTTGAAAGATGTAGTGCATACATTTGCGAAAAAGTGACCTTAACGCAAATGTTTAAGGTAAAAAATATTTAAGTTATCTACCCCTTGCTTAGAGGGTCAAGGTCACATCCACATTGACTTTGTCACGTTGCAATGTACCACTCAAGATACAACTATAAGAAACGTTTTAAAGGTCTCAGCGCATACAGTTTGTGAAAAAGAGACCTAAACACAAAAGTTGAACGTAAAACTATTGAAAGATGTAGTGCATACATTTGCGAAAAAGTGACCTTAACGCAAATGTTTAAGGTAAAAAATATTGAAGTTATCTGCCCTTTGCTTGGAGGGTCAAGGTCACTTCCTAATTTGATTTGTCACATTGTAATGTTCCACCCAATATACAACTATAAACAAAGTCAACGAATGCAACGAACGAAATGCACTTTTAAAATATAGGTTGTGCAATGTTCATTCTGTGTTCATTCTGCGTTCATTTTCCGTTCGTTTAGCGTTCGTTCTGCATTTATTTGGGGTACTTGAACGCAACTGGGTCGGTGTAAAATACGCATCATTTTAAATCAGGTTCTATAGTGCACCAAACCTCTCTCTTACCGTACTGTCATCCCAATAAAACAGGACAGTGTAAATAAAAATATCCCCGCCAGGTTATATTCTTTAACAAGGCAGCATTAATTTGTAATATAAGTATAATACATAGATCATCAGGTATATAAAAAATATAATAAACAAATGCAAAATGTTCACAACAAAAACTTAATGAATTGGCAGAAACCAAATCAACACGAGAACAAACCATTAAGGGTACGACAAGACCTGATTAAAGACAAATATCAAACGCTAGCGTACTTTGAAGATTTAGGTATACGTCATCATAGGCTCCACAATCTCTCCGGTCATCGCAGAAGCAAAGATAAAAGCATAGTGTCGAACTGTATATGAATCGATCACTAAACATGCAGTGCGTTGCAAAATGATAGGGTATTTTATATGTTAAAAGTAGACTAGGATTGCGATAATATATTTTGTACAGGCTTTTCGAAGTTTATGGTAAATGTATCCCTGGTGGAGTAGCTTCTTACTTATACACAGATTACAAATATTTAAATCCTCAACCTGTCAACTCGAGTACAAGCTCTAAAACAAAACGGATAGGTTGAGAAAATTGACCCCATAAGAAGCAGCTCGGAGAACATCCCCATCTCAGTACATTCCCATTGAAGTCGATGTGTTTTCTTGGAATAAACAGCTTGGTACTTAGGCATTTTTTTAAGTAGTTTGTTGTAGTTCATCTTTTGATGCTCGTAATTCTAAACATCAGGCCCACTAAAGTTATTTTGACATCATGTTTTACTAGAATTTCCACTGTAAATTCGTTTGCAAAAGAACATTTTGATATATTTAATATTAACGCTGACTTATAGATATTATTAATAATTGAATTTCAAAAGATATTCAATTAAAAGAGATATAATTTTGGATTATCCTTGTTTCATTTTTTTATAGACGGAAAATTTGCAATAAATGGGTCAATCTTGTATGGTTTGTTTTCGTATTATTTTCTACCAGTCTTACTTAAGAATTGTATATCTTTGATTTGTGTTATGTGCTGTATCAGCATATGCTACGTTTTCCAATATAGGAGGGTAACTCTCTAAAGAAGTAACAATTTAAATAAAAAATAAATATTTTGCACACTATTGGTGAAAACAAAACACATATAACACAACTAATTTAAAATATATTTGAACTAAGAACATTAGTCCAGATAGAGTCGTGAGTAATTAGGAATTTTGATCAGTGTATATTAAATACCTTCTTTGCGAGAAAAAGCAAATCCAAGTGAAAATCCGAAACCTGTATTTCGTGTAAAACCATATAGCAGACCAGCGAACTTGACATCCTCAGATACGTGATACAACGTGTGATTTCCACCGGTCACTTTAACTGTAAGTGTGCTGAAAAAGAGATAACATTGTTGACCGACCTGCTAGAGGATCAGAAAGTACACTAACGAATTAACAACTTTTTAAATTCCACTGACCTTTTTATTTAAAAAAATATAAATAAATTTCGTGTTCATTTTCTTTCTCTAATTAATATTTTTAGGACACTGAATATATGGTAACTTCGCTAATAGTCAACCGGGACTTCTTAAGAGGTTTAGGCTTGGCTATATCGCTCTGCTGGTTTAAGGCTGTGTGGTATCTCCATAAGTTGATTTGTAATGATCATTGATAACAATTGTCTTAACTATTGTTGGAAATCGGTGAAAAAAGTCCATGTATGCTCAAATAAATTGGCAAGGTGTGGTGTAAGGAATGTAATAAACAATTCCAGGGACATAACTATGCTATTGCTAATCTAATATGACTGTTTTTTGAATTTGTACACGTTTTAGTCTATGACAGAAGTAACTTCATGGCATACAAATTTTTAAGACAAATGACATGAGTGGTGAGAGGGAGTAGGGTGAGGGTTGTGGTGGTGGTTGGGTTGGTGGGTGGCGGTGGAGGCAGGAGCGGATCGTCAGATATGACTGTTTTTAAATTTATCCGAGATTTTGTTAAAATAAACATTATATACGAGTTTGATAAAGATTAGATAAAAAATGTGAGCTGAAGTGTTCACAAAGCAAAGTTAGGCATTTATAAATTACCCAAGGATGATATCTCTGCTGATTTTTCTCAGACATGGCTAGTTTTTAAAATTGTCCATGCTTCCGTCTATAATCAAATTAACTTCATTAAATAAAGTATTTAAAACAAATGGATTGGACGGAAGTAAGAGATCGGTCATAGTATGATCTAGCTACATATAAACAACGACAAATATAGCATTGGTCAGTAAATAAAGGTCGGATACCCACTGTCCTGTTTATTGGCAAGTATAACGGGTACTTTCGCTCCCACAACATGAAGTTTCCTACAGTTACAGAACAGTTTTACTATAAATATATCTATTTTTTAATTTAGTAATTTCATTTTCTAAATAAAATAAGGTTGATTCAAAAGCCGAAATGTAGTATACAAGGACGACAATCAACCAAAAAAACAAAACATATCCTTGTAATTGTGATTTCTTTCCATGCGTATTTTTGGTTAGCTGTGGTCCTTGAATGCTGCGTTTCCTGTTCGACCGTTTTATCTCCTTTGACAATAGGGCAACGGTCAGTGGTAAAATACCTCTGGATGATGGGGGTGGGGTTAAACCAGGTTCTATGGTGTACCAAACCGCACCTCTTAACCTACTGTCATTCCAATAAAACTGGACTGTGCAAATATTCCCCGCCATGCTATATCATCTAACAAACTAGGGCAGCATTAATATTATAACAAAAATGTATTCATGCATATATGAATACAAAAAAAAAAGCATAGAAATAAGCCACACAGCAAGTACTCATTGACTTGGCAGAAGCCATATCAACACGAGAATAAACCATTAAGGGATCGATAAGACAATATCGAAGACAAATATCAAACGCTGTTGCAGGTTTATATGAACCAGAAAAACTTCGAAAAACCTTTACAAAACTGTATTATTGTAACACTGATTTACTTAAAAACATAAAAGTAATTTAAGAACTCTCCTACGACAAAGACGATCACGACCTTACTTCTATGATGATGTGATTTACAAACTTCGTAATATCCTTGATCATAAGCACTTTCGTAAGTCTTTATTGCACCCTAGAACCTTGCCACTGCCCGTTCCAAGGTGGTAGCCCTATTGTCAACCCTTTTGTGTTTGTGATGTCTTATTTGGCCTTTTATTCATCTTTAAATTTGTTCTTTGTTTCTGTGTGAGTTTGTGGTTGACTGTCGTCCTTGAATGCTGCTTTTCCTGTTCGATTTTTATATCTATATTTATTAAAATTGTTAAAAAGAATATCAAAAGAAGTTATGACCCTATACTTTTGCAACGTACTACATGTTTAGAGGTTTACCAATTTACAGTTCGCCACTATGTTTTCCTCGTTCATTGTACGATGACTGGACATATTGCGGACCCTGTGATGACGTCTACCTAAATCCTCAAAGTACGGTAGCGTTTGATGCTTGTCTTACATCTTGTCTTGCCGCACCCTTAATGGTTTGTTCTCTTGTTGCACTGACTTCTGCCAAGTCAGTAAGTACCTTCTCTTTTCTGGACGTTCGTGTTTTATATTCATATATACATGATCATTTATATGTCATATTCATATATACATGTTCATTTATATGTCATACGACGGCGTCTCCATGGCCGAGTGGTTAACGACGTTGCGTTGTTAACCTTCTCGCCTCTCACCGCTGCGGGTTCGAATCCCACTGGGAGCTCGACTTGTAATCGAGGAAGTGTCGATTCTTATGAATGGCGGGAGGTGTACTGGTTCTACCCAGGAAAAGTGAGTGGTCTGCCTCCAAAACAAAAAAATACGACCGTCATATATAACCTGACATATGTTAAAAATGACGTAAAACACCATACAAACAAACAAACAATTAATTTGTCATACGTATATTGCCAATTAATGCTGCTTTGTTTGTTAGAGAATATATGCTTGCGGGGATATATCTCGTTTTACTGAGATGACAATAGAGTAATAGTGATGTTTGCTGTATCCTATAATCTGATTTAAATCCCCAGCGGCATTTTTTGCCACTGACCGTTCCAAGGCGGTAGCCCTATTGTCAACCCTTTTGTGTTGGTAATGTCATATCTTGCCTTTTATTCATCTTTGTAATTAATGTTTTTCCTACGCGTGTTTTTGGTTGAATGTGGTCCTTTAATGCTACATTTCCTGTTCGACTTTGAATGCTACTTTCCCTGTCCGATCTTTTTATATTTCTTTTTTATATCTAATTTTCTTTTGAAATAAAATATTCTAAAGAGTGATGACCAACAGCTTGGGAAAGGAAACTGAGATGCTGATGTATGTTATTACGTGCCACATCACACCACGTTCTTATTTGTTTGTATAAAGCATAAATAATTATAAAGGACTTGGACTGCCCTTAATTTCATGTATAATTGTTTGAAAATAGTAGTTAAACAGAATTTCCTTTCACAAGTTTCAATTGTACAATATATAATTTAACAAATACGAACTTCTACTTTTAAGAATTATTAAACATAGCTATAGAAATATAGACCATCAACTTTCTAAAAATGGTATTGGCTAACATCATTAGACTTGCATGAAGTATTGCATATTACATGTTAGCATCATGAGCATAGCAAACGTAAAAGTGTAGGATAGAAAAGTAACTTGGAGAAAAGGTTATAAATCCAACATGAAGAGCAGCATTCACAGAATACAGTCACTCCAAGTATTACAATGCAAATGTGATTTTTGAAGTTCGTTATTAATAACATTGTAACAAATAATTCGATTTTCAAACATTGTTGCGACTTAAAACATTAGTGTATAATCGATAAGCGTTGGACGTACATGTACCAGCACTTAAATACATGAATGGTAAACACACTGCTGTCATGTGAATATCAATTATGTGATACTGGTTTTTCCCTTTTTTTACACATTAGTATCTTAGAAAATCCAAATATTTAAAACAATTGTGTTGTAACTAATTAGTAAAAGTGGAATCTAGTAACATGAATACACAAATCCAATGCATACTCAACAAGTTGTTAAGGCTAATTTTATTCGTGACTTCATTAACGTCAGAGAGGCTTTTGACATTTTATCGTGATTATATCACTGACATAATTATAGTAAAATATATATTTTTCAAGTAAAAGAAACGATTTGTAATGTTCTGCAAATCTAACAGGCTTACATCAGTTTATCCTCTTAAATCCTTTGGAGTAAAACACTGTAATAGTGAACGATGTAAATATTTGTTAGTAACTGTATTGTCATATTCTCTACTTTCTTCTGTTGTTTATGTACTTTGCTTCCGAAGTATCATCTTTACTCTGTTATATCTCTAACTACTTACGGTATACGACCAAGGAGAATCAACGTAGAAGTATGATGCTCAAAGAAAGTTCCAGCTCACATAGTATATACCTTCATGAAATGTAGATGAGTCTCGCCATGAAAAATATGTATTCGGGATATTGAGGTCAAGACACGATTTTGAGGATATGGCATAAATATCACGTGTGTTTGTTGGGGGCATGAGAATACATGACAGTATTTTCATTCATTATTTTGGAAGATGTTAAAAGAAAATGTTAATGCATGATGACACACTGATGAAGACTCCTTGAAGAATTATATTTCTTACATAAAATACGTTTCGTCACAAGAACGTAAGTACACCATTGGAATATCTATTAAACAGGAATAATGTTACCTGCAGATACGCATTTTTACATCGTTTATATAACATGTATAAGATAGATCAAGTGGCAATTATCAAATACATTGTTTTACAGGGATTAAGGCTTGTGTCAAGACTTAGTCCTGTTTTAATGAGATGACAGTAGGGTAAGTGTGAGGTTTGGTGCACCCTAGAACCGGCTTAAACCCCCAGTGGCCTACTTTGCCACTGACCGTTCCAAGGCGGTAGCCCTATTGTCAACCCCTTTGTGTTTGTGATGTCATTTGCATTTTTTATTACTTTTGCCTTTTCGTTTGTCTGTTTGCGTGTTTGTTTTTGTGTTTTGTGGTTGACTGTCGTCCTTTAATGCTGCTTTCCCTGTCTGACATTTTTATCCTTCTTTAGTGTACGTTATAAAATACAACGTATTTGGCCCTGAGCGCTAATTGGTACTATCTGAAAGGCACAATTATAATTATAATGCCGACGGATATTTTACCCAGTGCCGAAGTATTTAGTAAAACAGAAATAAAGGTCAATACGCGTCAGAATGACTCTTTGACTCGTTGTCTTCACCACTCTTTGGGTTGTGTATTGACTATGTTTTTTTTTGGTGCGCCAATGAGGCACAGCAGACAATCTTATTCGATTTGAATCCTTTAATAGGATAGCTTTCATAAAGAAAGAACATCAAGTCGCGATATTTTTTGACCTGGAGAAAGCTTATGATACTGCTGGAAATACGGTATTATGAATGATCTTCAAGGCTGGGTACACGAAAAGCAGAACAAACTGCCAGCTATGTACTGGATTCCTAAATTATATAAAAATCCGTATCAGGCCCGCTTTATTACGAATTCTAGTGCCTGCACCACCACAACATCTCCAAACTTTTAACTTCTTGTCTTACTGCCGTTAAAGATCACGTTAAACAATATTGTGCTTAAACTTATGAAAACTCTGGGATTAATATGCTTTGGTGTATTAGAAAATTAAGAGACGTTCTTGATAAAATTTGCAATAAACGTCAAGTTTCATCTATAAGCACTTGTGACTTCTCTACATTATAAACAACTTTACCACATCACCTTATCAAAGACAAGCTTATTGCTCTTATTCAAAACAAATTCGATAGGGAAAATACTACAGTTTTGGCCTGTAATAATATTAAAGGGTTTTTTACTAACGGCAGTTTAGACAATTAATGTGGACTTGCCAAAAAGTTTGTGAAGCACTCATCTTCCTATTAGATAATATTTTCGTCAAGTACGAAACGACCGTTTTTAGACAAATTGTTGGTATCCCCATGGGTACGAACTGTGCACCCCTTGTCACAGATTTGTTTTTAAATTACTATAAAAGTGATTTCATGTTGAGTCTTTCACCAGATACCCAGGCAGATGTTATTGAAGCCTTTATGACACCTCTCGGTATCTGGATGACATATTGAACATTGAGAACCCTTTCTTTTCTACTATGGTTAATATTATTTACCCTTAAAAACGATAGTTTAAAAAAGCTAATATTTCCGATACTTACGCTTACTAACGTTTATTTTCTCGATTTACATCCCTCCATTGAAAATGCTGAACTAATTAGCAATATATATGACAAGAGAGATGATTTTAATTTTGATATTGTTAATTATCCCCATTTAGCATGTTTAAATGGGGATGTTCCCCGAGCAACTTTTTATTGGGTCTATGTGTCTCAACTTATTCGTTTTTCTAGAGCTTGTACTCGAGGTAAGGACTTTAATATTTGTTGTAACTAAGAATCTACTCCATCAAGGCTACCGTTACCATAAACCAAATATAAAAGTAATTTAAGATCCTTGGTCATGATCTCTTTCATACTATCTTTATTAAACTTGTTAAACGGTATCAAATGAGCCTATGACCCTATCATTTTGCACCTCACTGCATGCTTGGTGGTGGACCCATTTACGGTTCGCCACTATGCTTTCCCCTTTAATATGACCGGACAAGCTGTGGATCCTATGATGACGTCTCCATAAAACCCAAGAAGACGGTGACGTTTGATGTTGTTTGCAATCTTGTCTTGTCGTGCCCTCAATGGTTTGTTCTCTTGTTGCTCTGGCTTCTGCCAAGTCATTGAGTACCTTCTTTGTGACGGCTTTCTATGCTATTGTTTTGTTTGTATTTATATATAAATGAGTATCTTTGCGTTTTACTTATATTGCCTATAAATGCTGTCTTGTTGGTTAGAGAATAGTTCATGGCTGGGATTTCTATATTTACAATGCCCCGTTTTATTGGGATTACAGTAAGGTAAATGTGAGGTTTGGTGCACCTATAACCTGGTTTAAACCCCAGCGGCCGTTTTTGCCACTGACCTTTCCAAGATGGTAGCCCTATTGTCAACCATTTTGTGTTTGTGATGTCTTATTTGGCCTTTTTATTCAACTTTAAAGTTGTTCTTTGTGCTTTGTTACTGTGTGTGTTTGTGGTTAACTGTCGTCCTTGAATGCTACTTTTTCTTTCGAGTTTGTATATCAGTATCTATGACCTTGGTCTTAGAGGCCGATTACCAATTTTATAGAGAATTTCTTAGATGATAGACAGTTTCGTGTCCGAATGAGTTCAACCCTGTCTGACATTCATGAACAGGAGATAGTGTGCCATAGTGCAGCATATTCTCTGTAACCGTTTTTAATATAAATATTAATAGTATAGTTAAATGCATCAATCCTGGTGTCGATTGCTCTCTCGACTCTATTTGTTATCATGCAAAAAATATGAACACTATTGAGAGACAACTTAAGCAATATCTCATTAAACTTCAGACCTGGTCAGACGAAAATGGTTTTAAAATTTCTAAATCTAAAACTACTTGTATGCACTTTTGTCAACTGCGTTAACATCATGAAGACCCTCATCTTATATTGAATGGTTCACCAATACCAGTAGTAGATGAAACAAAGTTTCTTGGTCTTGTTTTTGACAGTAAATTAACGTTTATACCACACCTTAAATACTTGATGGTCAAGTGCCTCAAAACTCTCAACTTACTTAAAGTTGTTGCAAACACTAATTGGGGAGCAGATCGGAAAGTACTTTTATAACTTATAAATATCTTATCAGATCCAAGTTGAACTACGGCTCAATAGTATATGGATCGAGCCGCAATTCATACTTGCAGATGCTCGATCCTATACATAATGAAGGATTACGACGCGCTTTAGGTGCCTTTCGAACATCACCATACGCGGCAAAGGCACTACACAGTTAATACTATGAAAGAGTTATTTGATACTATATATTTCAGTCTTGTTTTAGATTTCCTAAAAGAAAACAGACTTTATAAAGCATTATAATATGTTTTTATACATATTTATTTATTTACACAGCCGTTGACGGGCATTTGTTGATTAACATATATACATAGTTTATATTTTTACCATATCACCCCTTATTTGTAAATAGTTTTATCTGTACACATTTACATTTATTTTGAATTACTACTTCATTTCATCATCTTTCTTCAGTTTTTGCGCACAATATGACCTATTTTTATGTCGACGTGCCGTAAAACACCATTCATTCATTCATTCATTCATTAGCTTGTGGTACAGTAGGGACCTAAGGTGCCATTGCGTTTTGGGTTCTGTGGTTTCGATCATTTTTCTCATTTGTTTATATATCTAATTAAAATAAGGTCAAAACCGTACAACAAAGAAAGGTGTCGCCGATGTGGACTTTAAAGCGGGATTTGCCAATGTAACCCCTCACAAACCCTAGCACCGGCGTAAGCGGTATTCTACTTTAAATCTACAAATACTGGACTCGATATAAGTCATGCTTTGCTAAACGAGGTGTGATTATTCATATAAAAAAACCATCTCATAGATATACCAATGAAAAACATGTCGTATAGAAACCACAGCACTCAAACGCAATGGAACCGTAGGTCTACACTGCACCACAAACACGGATGAAATAACATATACAATCAAAAGGACAATACAATAAAGAGTTGTGAAGACTTGGTAAATGACATGGAACGGTCAGTAGGCAATATGATCTAATGGTTTGCTTAAATCGCTTTGATGTGTGCACAACTTCGATATCATCCTGTCTTCGGCGTTCAGATTGACAAGACAGTTTAAATAAAAATACACCTCATCAAACGTTAATTTCTAACAATGAAGCCCACATCCAGAGAAATTAGCAAACAATACACGTATATTTTGTCGCAAAAATATGTTCCATGAAACACTTCTTTATTATTAATAGCTACGCTTTTCATGGCCCTTGGTAGTAAGGTCAACGTCAAGGTCACTTACATAATGGTATATTTTGAAAACCAATTTTTTATATAGTACAATCTAGAATATGTCAAAGAAATTGCATTAAAAGTGTTGGAGTTATGCCGTGTGCATACTCCATATTCCCTCGCATATCCACCAAACTACTTCGGTAATAAAAATTACTAGCAGCTTGTAGGCAGTATGAAATTACAGTTTTTACGCACGTGGCAGAAAAAAGCACTCCACTTACAGGGAATTTAGGTATACAATCAAACAAGCTTTAAAACAGAGAAATTTGAAAAAAGTTGGGAAATTATGACATAATCAGAATCGGATGGTAAAAAAAGAAGCTATGACCATATGAATAAATATAAAAATATCGGACAGGGAAAGTAGCATTCAAGGAGGACAGTCAACCACAAAACACAGAAACAAACACGCAAACAGACAATTAAGAAGACAAAAGTAATAATAAATGCAAACGACATCACAAACACAAAATGGTTGACAATAGGGCTACCGCCTTGGAACGGTCAGTGGCAAAGTAGGCCTCTGAGGGTGTAAACCGGTTCTAGTGTGCACCAAACCTCACACTTACCCTACTGTCATCCCATTAAAACAGGACAGTGTAAATAAAGAAATCCCCGCCATGATCTAATCTGTAACCAACAAGAAAGCATCAATAGGCAATATAAGTAAGGCAATATAAGTAAAAGACAAATATGCTCGTTTAAATATAATACAAAAAAATAACAATACCACAGAAAGCCACAATGAAGGTACTCAATGACTTGGCAGAAGCCAGAGCAACAAGAGAATAAACCATTAAGGGCACAACAAGAAAGTTCATAGACAAACATCAAACGCCACCGTCCCAATGGGCTTTAGGTAGGAAGGCAATATTGATAATTACTACTTAAAAGCAAAGAAAATCACTACAAATGAATGCAAAAGCATTAGCTGATAATATGATGCATTATTTCACGTTAGTATACTTATTTTAAATACAGGTGATTTTCTTTCCTATTATTCCTTTATCATATTTATAAACAGTCCACATATGGTGATTTAGAACTATGACGTCATAGTTCTCAAAATGGCGACTTACATATCCATTTCAGAAGAACCTTATAATGGTCATACATTTTTATTTATCATCCGATTTTGATATTTCTTTCACCATTTTCCAAATTGTTCAGAACTCTCAAAAATAAAGAATGTTTGACTGTACGCCTACATCCCTTTAATAGTATACAAGTATCATTCTGTAAACATTTCAATATTTTATGCTTAAAACATTTTAAAATCAGCGTGTAATGTACTTCTTCTCCTGCTCATACCCAGGTAAAACTTAACCATAGGCATAATTAAGGTGCAATCATATTTTCGAAAAACATTAGAAACTCTATAAAAATTTATACCAAGTTAAAACTAAAGCTTTTTACACTGTGGAACCGAATTTATTGTTTTGATAAGCATTAAGGCGTTTAAGATATGACGTCGTAAATAATGCATGGTTCGTTACATTTGACGCCGTTTTTCAGACACCAACTTTTCCAGAAATGTTTGCATACTTTTATTTATACTTGTGCCAGGTCTACTAAATTTTGAGAAAATATTACATGTTGTTAACGCGATTGTCTGATAAAAAAATCATCTGTAAACTTGATGGAAAACAACACTGACAATTTTTGTTTTTGAAATTTCTCGTGTTTGATGTAAAATACTGAAAAAAACGTGTCCGAAAAAATATTTTGATATTTTTATTATATGTTTTGTAGTTATTTCCAGGCGACACTCATCCGTTGTCCGTCATTAACTTTTGTCTTGTTAAGACGATAGGGCCTTCATTTTTCATTATTGTATTGTTTTGTATGGTATTGTATTGTATTGTATTGTATTGTATTGTATTGTATTGCATAGCATTGTATTGTATAGGTCTGTGTCAATCTGTGATATGCCGTGTGTTTATTTAAAATGTATTCCGGCTGATTTTGGTTGAATCAGATCCTTTTCGGTAATTCGCGTAAAAAACAAAGATGGATTCCGAACGTAGCCAACTTTCATTTTAAAGTCGAGACGAAAACAAAAACTATTCCTTCTCACCCATTCCTTAGATCTATTCGTTATTAAAGTTATTGCCGCCATCCTGTTAGAACTCTCTTTGCGACTCTTAGCAATAATACTCGTATCGCACTTGCATTCTGTCGGCCGGAACTATAAGCATACAGCAACATATTAAGCTATGAAACAGCGCTTCCTTCATACCCCTATTTCGAATACTGGACACACATACTTATACACCGTTACACCACTATCAACATTCAGCATAAAAAAAGCAGTAAGATACAATCCCAAAATTATACACATTGATTGTTATACACATCGATTTACGGCGGCATTGCAGGTTTTAGAGCAAGTAATAATAATAATAATAATACATCGTAATATAATGGTTGCTTTATGTAAATAAACTTTATAAATGCACAATTATTACCATAAAATACAATTATATTAGTGAGTATACTGCATACATTGCCAAACAAAACCAACAACATCGGGATTTCCAACAATACAACAAAAACAAATGCTGCACTTCGGAACTAGGCCTAGCCTTGAACAATTACTCGAGTACCATACCCCCATCCCCATTATTTTGAATGTATAACATTGTTTAACCCTTCCCGAATTTTTGTTTTTTTTCAATTGTTTTATTCAACTTCGGTTTAAAAGCTGTATTCCAATTCCTTGTTCAACTTTTTTTATTACAATAAGAATAGATTTAATAGGGATCTTTTTTTCCCAACTATTGAACATGGTCTACCAATTTCGGTGTGTCGTTATGTCTGAAAACGGTGGAATCTAAGGCATACCGACAGCGAGTTCAAACAAGGACACAAGGTTTTTTACTAGATATGTGAACTGGCCGAGGGAATTATATCCCGTAATACGAAAACAGTGTTGATTAACTTATATATTACATTTTATTTACAAGAATGTGCCTTTAATTCAATTAATATTTCTGAATTCACTAGGGTCTACTTTGCCTTACTTTCGAACGTCGCGCAAGAATACACTACAACAGTCACAACAGGTTGACCCGCTTTGAAATATCGGACATTTTGTTTGTGTCACTTGGCGAAGTTTGGGAAATTAAACATTCATATTTGGATTTTAATCACGGAAATATATTGAAACACATCTTAATAAAGTTTTAAAATGAATTGAAGTGTTATGATGTTGAATTTCAAAACATCTACTAATATAGATTTGGATTTTAACTGGGCAACACGTGATGTGACTGAGTGACGTGATAATTTATGATGGACGACGTAAAACAAGCGAGAAAACTTCAGATCAGGCATGTGGTGGTGAGTTTATTTTCTAATCTATTTAAAGTAAATGTATTTATTGCGCTAACACACCATTATTGATCTTACAGAGATGGACATTTTCAGTGCTTTTTTGAACCGAGATTTTCAAGGAAATGGTTTCCAAGAGTGAGCACTGTGAGTGTGAACTGCCTACCTATTTCTTGGTTCTGGCTAAGTGTGTATGATGAGATGCACCATCACACTTGCTGGAATTGAGGGAGAGTGTAGGTTCTACCTGCAATTAAACCAGGATGATTGGGACAAACGACAGTAAACAACCATTTAAAACTGCCAACACAACTTTTAATTTGTCATAAAATATCAATCAAGATCACTGTTTTTCACAGTAAGATTAAGAATTAATTCCTTCAGTTTGATTTTAAATAAATAGGAAAAATATATCAATTTTAATTAAAAAATATAAAAAATAATATTAACTTGTCCATTGTCGCACTGTAATATTGGGAATTATTTCCCTTGTCCAATGTTTCTACAGTGTAAAGCGCACACTATTTTAATCTGATTCGGAGTCGGATAATATAGCTCTGATTCTTTTGAATTTCTTGGAGGGCGGCGATAATACTGCTGGATTTTCTGGCAATGACCCGAAATAAAATGTTCCAACAGCTATGTGTGTGGTACCATTGAATACGGATGACATCATGGAATTTGCACTTTGTTTGTGGAAAATCTGCCTACAGTTGGGCGACATATTTTGTTTTGAAGTGGAAGGCGTGAACTGAGTGAGGCTTTGTGTTGTTTTCTCTTTGTATTCATAAGCGCACCAGCAATCTGCTTTTGTTGAGGTTCATTCAATTTTGAGTAGGAATTGACACTCTGTAAGTTTTTATGTCCACTTATTTGGACAGTGGCTGTTGCATCCATTCCCAGGTCATTACATTTTTGTAACAGGTGTTTCCTTACACTGTGATTTGTTAGTTTGCGACCATCATTTAATGATTCGCACTTTGTCTTCATGGTTTTCACGATTTTATAAATGTGGTTTTTTCCCATCGGTTGGTTCTTGAACCATGGTTGTTTGGAATTGGGGCTGCGAAGGGCATTAATCCCGAGAAAAAATGGCGCATCAGGATTCATCATTTCATGTGGCCGTTGTTGTTTATATATTTTGTACGCCTCAACTGGGCATCTTTCTTTATTTTCGCTATTGGCCCAAGCTTTTGGCTTGAATTTTCTGGTATTTTTTGGATCAGTTCCAACTCGAGTTTTTGTTTGTCTCTCTCTGATATGTGACAAATACTCATCTTCATCACATAGCAGCTCTATATCTCCCCACTTGAGATTCCTTTGCTCTACACCACCCCGCATTCCGAAGAGCAGAGAGAACGATAGATGTAGCAAATTTATGATTTGCTGAGGCGTCTCGTGTCCTAGCTGACCTGCCTCGAACAGCTTGTCAATGTCGGCATCGGTCAACTCGTCAGCTTCATTTGGTCTATTTCCAAGACCCTGTGATTTTAGGGATGTCATTTTTGCTTTTACAGCATTGTTGCTATGTGGAAATAGCGGACATTTATTGATTTGGTGTGGACAATTCTTATTTTTCAGATACCTATCCATGCTTGACATGAAACCACGGATAGTCGATGGCTCATATTCGTTACCGTCAGTCTTTTTTATGCTTACAATAAAGTTTCCAAACAAAACGTCAAGTTCATTGGTAAAAAGAGTCTCTATATCTCTATGTTCATTTTGAGCCCTACCAAATTCTTTGAACAATCGTATGTCTGAATCAGTTTGCCTCTGGGTATTGACATTTTTCTGACCTGCTATGAAATTTGCAACTTCCTCCTTATTTACTGGATTGAAACGAGATGTACAGGTAGAAGGCCTGGGTGGGGAGACAGGTTGGCCCACATTTGGGATTTCCTCATATTCAGATTGTGCAAGCAGGCTCTCAATGTACTGTAAAGTCCAGGGTTGCATATACTCTGCCATTGTTTCTGTTGTAAAGCAGACGACAATGACATTTGGATATCTTCTTGTTTTATTATTGATCAATGAATTACATTTTCTGTTGTTGTTTATTTTATTTATTATTATTTTTATTTTCATTAAGTCATATTTATTTATTTTAATGAAATGGAATAGCCTACTTTTTTTTTTGTTATTATAAACTATTCAGATGTGTTTGTGTCTATTTTAAGCATTTGGAAAAACAGCCATTCTATTTTAAGCTTAAAAAAGTAGTTCCGGCAAAATCTTATAATTTCCCTAGGGATTTATTTCCCAAGGGAATTACCACTTTTAATTCCCACAGAATTACAGGCAGAAATGTAATATATTATGTTAATGTCTTAAAAGAGGAACTCGGGAGCACCGAGTGTACAGTCTGATTAACTCAAATGAGAGCGACGTTTTATTCGTGATCATATCGCACATATTTTCAAGTTTGGGATCAAACTGGACGAGAAGCAAAATAAACTCCCTACAATTTACTTGATCCCTACACAAACAGCCTTATAAGTCCGCTTCATTGCAAACTCTAGCGCATGTAACTAATATCTCTAAACTTTTAACATCTTGCCTCACAGCAGTTAAAGAGCATGTGAAAACGTATTGCGAGAAAGCGTGTGAAAACTCTGGTATCAATTTATTCTGGTCAATAATAAATACTTGCGAGGTTCTTAACAAACTACGTAACCTACCTCAAGTGTCATCATTATCTACTGATGAATTTTCTACACTTTACACTACTTTACTGCATAACCTTATAAAAGAAAAACTAATAACTCTTATACAAAATACTTTCGCCAGGGAACAAACTACTTTTTAGCCTGTAACAACACTGGGGCATTTTGATACCAACAGTGATCCCGACGGTTACATTTTATGGACTTGTCGACAATCTGTGAATCACTATCATTTTTATTAGGCAACATTTTTTGTCCTATTTACGACATGCCGTTTATAGGCAAAACGTTGGCATTCCTATGGGTACTAACTGTGCACCCCTTGTCGCAGATTTGATTGTTTCATTGCTACGAACGTGACTTTATGTTAGGCTTTTCTCCAGATACACAAGCTGATATCATCGACGCTTTTAATAACCCCTCACGCTATCTGGATGATATACTTAATTTAGATAATCCTTTCTTTTCTTTTATGGTTCCTAACATATTTCCTCCAGAACTAAAACGCAATAAAGCTAACGTTTCGGATTTTGTCTCTCCGTTTTTTGATTTACATATTTTTTTTGAAATAATAACTAAAATTTATGATAAGAGATATGATTATGATAAGATTTATGATTTATGATAAGAGATATGATTTTGATTTCGATATTGTGAATTATACACATTTAGATGGGATATCTCCAATACTGTTTCTTATGGCGTGTATGTTTCTCAGTAAACGCACGGTCCACATCGTTATTTTAAGACGGTTTGGTTGAATACATTCACACCTGCCCAATAGATCAGCCCTATTGACGGTCAATCTTTTTTAATACTACACTATTTAAATAGCGTTCTTCTTTGTAGGCGTGTCTTTATTTGTAACTTCATGCTCACCAGCTCTTTGAGAAATCTGGTATAAAGGGGCAATATACGCCCGTTTGTAAGGCTTTTAAAAACATATCCTAGTTGTCAGGTCTAGTTGACACTGATCTTTGACCATCTAACACAAAAACTGAAAGAGTTGTTGTTTAACCAAGCGCACTATTTGCATACATTTTTAAGTTTTTAGGTCAAATAGTTTGTGAATAACAGCCGGGAAGTCGTTTTCATGATCAGAAACAGTGGCCGTGACATTTGATTTATTAACCACAAAATCAACAGCGTTTGTTGTTTTAACACGGATACTATTTTTGTAAAGTTTCGAAATTGTAGGCTTAATAGTTACAAGTTACAGTGGGGAAATGTTTCTCAACATTCGGTCATCGTCAAATCAATATGAGCGTGATGAATCAAAAAGCAATGGGCTTCCTCCTCTGACCAACGGCAATGCACCTATGAAGTTTTATAAAGACGTAACACGGAATGCATATTGCCACATGAGACTTAAGGGCATTGGCCTTTAACATACTGACCCCAACAACAATCGCGTAACCTCTCACCATGGCCTATATACCTAGGAAGTTTCATGAGTGAGTGTGTGTGTTATCACTCGGAATTCGCATTTCCATATTATACTTAACAAAAAAAGAAACTTCCGCATTTTAAGCTGTGATTTGCATAGGGTTGACTTTGTTACACTTTGTAAACCAATCTAGATACAATTTCATCATTTTATACTTATCACTCAATCATTCTGATCAATAAAAATAATCATCAAAAACCAGAGTTAGTGTGTTCTGCTAAAACAGGTTTATTCAAATTGCGAAATCACTATATTTGTATTATAAAGGGAGGTTATCTGAAAATATTCATTCTTGAAAGCTGTATGGCGCAAAAGTGAGTGAACAGGTCAGCTTACTTTCTCCGTCTTTTTGGTTCTGGGGTTATCTTCTGTTTATTTCAATAGAACAAAACTGTGTTAAATCAAAGTTTAAACCACAAGACCCGGAAATGCTGTTTAAACCAAAACAAGGGGTATAACTGTGCGTACAAGTTTGATTTAAGGCAAATTGTTTTCATGACAGTGCTGGCCTTTTAACAAAGGTATTAACATATAAGACCAAACAAAATATATTTTCATTGTGTCTACATGACGTATGGGTAAAGTTGCGGAAGTTTCTTTTTTTGTTGAGTATAAGTCATAACGGGCTTAAACGAGTACTGACTGACCCCACAGCCGTTTTTTAAAACAAATAATAGGGTTACAACTCTAATCAAGGGTAATGAACCAATGAAGTTTCACGATGGTGGCTTTATGCTTTTGAAGCTATCACGCATAAAGCATATTTTCATAAATGTCGACATTGACTTATTCTGACTACAAAAGCTATAGGATTCCCCTTGCACCAAGCGAGATGCACCTATGGAAATTCATGAGTTTAATTGTTATAGTTTCAAAGCTTTTTAGCGGAATGCGTATTTTCATATAAGGTCATAATGACCTTGACTTTTGGCCTACTGACTCCAAAAATAATAGGTCTTTTTTAATCTCAACAAAGGCAATGTACCTTGAGATTCATGTGTGAGGGTGTTATGGTTTTGAAATTATCGCACAAAATGCGTATTTCCATATAAGGTCATGGTGGCATTGACCTTTGCCTGCTGACCCGAAAAGCAATAGAGTTCCCACTCTCACCAAGGGCAATGCACCTATGACGTTTATAAATGTGGATGCTATGGTTTCGAAGTTATTGCGCAGTATGCCAGTTTTTCTATATAAAGTCATGGCAACCTTGACTTTTGACATACTGATCCAAAAATCAACAGGGTTCCTCCTCTCATCTCTGGTAATGTACAACTAGACGGGTGTTCCGCGGAACACGTGTGTCGCCTGTCAGCGCTTTGTCAGTATAACAAGGTATTTTGGACTCAGATAAATGACCTTGACAAAATAGCCTGACTAAGTTTTCGTGAAGAAAAAAATGACTACTTAACCCATATAATGACCTTCAGTTTGATCTTGACCTTTATATTTTAGTATGATCATGTCGATGTTGTCATGATGAGTATATATTGAAAGTTTGATGAAGAAATATCAAGAAATGAGAAAGTTATAGTCAACGTTAAGTTTTCGTAAAGAAAAAAATGACAATTTATCCTATACAATGACCTTCAGTGTGACCTTGACCTTTATATGTATGGTCATGTCGATGTTGTCATGATGAGTATATATTGAAAGTTTGATGAAGAAATATCAAGAAATGACAAAGTAATATCCAACGTTAAGTTTTCGTGAAGAAAAGAATGAGTATTTAACCCATATAATGACCTTCGCCTTTATATTTTAGTATGGTCATGTCGATGTTGTCATGATGGGTATATATTGAAAGTTTGATGAAGAAATATCAAGAAATGACAAAGTTATAGCCAACGTTAAGTTTTCGTGAAGAAAAAAATGAGTATTTAACCCATATAATGACCTTCACCTTTATGTTTTAGTATGGTCATGTCGATGTTGTCATGATGAGTATACATGTATAATGAAAGTTTGATGAAGACATATCTAGAAATAAGAAAGTCATAGCCAACGTTAAGTTTTCGTGACGGACTGACGGAAGGACTGACGGACTGACAGACGGACGACAAAGTGATCCCTATATCGCATTTTTCTTCAAAAAGGCGACACAAGAATCAGAAGTGTGTGTGTGTGGGCGTGTGTGTGTGTAATTGTTTCGAAATGAGGGCGCAGAATGCAGATTTCCATACTAGGTGATGCCGACCATGACCTTTGACTGGCGCCAATAACAATAAGGTTTCTCCTCTCACATAGGGCAATGTTCGTACAAAGTTTCATGAGTGTGGGTGTTATGGTTTCGAATGTTATTTGTTTAGGGACGGACCGACGTACGTACGAACAATCCCATTCCATTAAACGGGCGTGTTCTTGGGCAAGACACTTTCCCTTAGCCTCGTCCGAGGATGGGGACGTAAACCGGGCGGTGCCGTGTATCGGTCTATCCTCCGAGCACGTTAAAGAACCATAGGAATCTATTCGATAATACGAGTAGGGCACGGTTCCCGGATTCCTATGTATCCTTCCCCTCTCTCTGGGGCGGCTCTAAATAACCTATACTGTGTTGATGAGCCATTAAACAACATTTAATTCAATTCCAAACGGGCGTATTAAAACTGATCCTGATACGATATGTGTCACATTATTAAGTGGAGTATTAGAAATAGTTGATAGTTAAACATGTTTTTATGGGACGTATTGATGTTTTGCAAACTATGCTTAATCACATACACAATACTTATCAATGGCGTCAATTAATGTGTAATATATTCCAACTATGTGTGTAATTAATTACAGATAACGTTAACTTATAGCATACAATCATGCTGATAATAAAGCAGTGTTTTGGTTTATTCGTTTGATATACTGTATTAAACAATAAAAGAAAATAGTAACACTTCATAAGATAGTAAACCCTTAAGGCTCGGACTTTTCCTCATATTTTTTCAATGACTTCTGTGAAGAAATTTCAACTTTAAAGTGCTTATTCTAGTATGACTTCTGTGAAGAAATTTCAACTTTAAAGTGCTAATTCTAGTATTTAGGTAGATAAGAAACAAATTAAAAAGGAACACAAAATTAAATAAAAGTAATAACTAAACAGTGTCTTACCCATAATTGCTATACGGTTGTGCAATATTCGTCAGTTTTGTCCATGTACCGGTCACATTCCTCCCGTCCAGCAGTAGTCCACTTGCATATCGTGTATCCATGGTAACGGTCAGTCTGTTGACAAAACCGTGATCCGTTAAAGGTGAAGGGAACACGTAGCTGTTTCTGTAATGCCTTACTGCTGGAACTGACGCCATAAATGGATCTCCGTCTATAGCATCGTAGTTTTGGCTATGGCTGTACAGAACCACACGCACTGGTCTGTCAGTTAGTAAATATGTCGGATCTGTTTGTAGCAAAAGTTCATGCATTCCATTAAAGAGCCTGTTGACATTGTGAGTATTATTGACATATGTCAGATTTACGGTTGTAATTGCAGAATCGGCAAATACTCTGATTATGTAGGCTTTCCTTGGTGGCAGTGGCGGGGCGATGAATTCCTTGCCCCAGTATTCAACTGGGATAGGAGAATCGAGCAGTGGGTCACATGTACCACTGCCGACAGGTATTATAGCACACTCATTTCCACTGACAACTGATACAGGTTTGTTACTCGTTATTATTACTCCAGAAAGGTCTGTAGAACGTACCTCATTATAACTTTCCAAATAGTCAAGCGTATGCTGTACATGAGTATGACCGTCGTTATCTGTGATGTTGATTGCGGTTCCATTTTCCAACGCGGTAATAATGACATCGTTACTGTAACAAAACGAGTAAAACGGATAATACAACGCTATACACTTCTCAAAACTGCTAACTACACCGCTCACGTTTTGGGTTATATATATCGATGGGTTGAATGTTTTTCAATAAAATAAAAAGGAAATACCAATTCAATCATTTTTACATCATTTCATTTTATTTTTTTCATGGGCAATGCTAGAACTAAACCACAATAAGCAATTACAAACGACCCATGTAAACACTAAAGTCACACTTTTCCCATATCTACTACATGTAGATATGGGAAAAGTGTGACTTTAGTGTTTACATGGGTCGTTTGTAATTGCTTATTGTGGTTTAGTTCTAGCATTGCCCATGAAAAAAATAAAATGAAATGATGTAAAAATGATTGAATTGGTATTTCCTTTTTATTTTATTGAAAAACATTCAACCCATCGATATATATAACCCAAAACGTGAGCGGTGTAGTTAGCAGTTTTGAGAAGTGTATATGATAAACGGAACATGACAATATGTATGATTGTATTAGCGTTGTTTTCATTTCACTTGAAAATGTAAACAAATAACTTACTGTATGATAATACAAGAGCTTTCGGAGAACAGCGCAGCTCGGCTATTCGATTTTTCAGAGAATAATAAATTATATAGCCAGTATATACCTTCAGAACACAAAGCTAAGACAAAGTGGGGTGGGTTTGGGGATCGGGGCGGGTATAGAAACTCGGGTGGATATAAAATGATAGTTAAATTTGGGGCAGTGTGTGAATTTTTTATTATTTTCATCAGTTTTAATAAAAGATTGCTGTCATTTTAAAGACATTTGTGGTCGAAAGGCAACTCGGGGAGGGAGTGGATATCTGGCAATTGTTATTGTGGCCTCATTTCAGGTTTTTTATTGATATTTCATCTGTGTATCTGAATTTAATCTAAATTGTTTTATATGTAAATGATTGCGTTCAAATTAAAAAAAAAAAGTATCCAAATAATGGAAGATAAAATAAAAACAATTCCCCTCACCCTGTCCTCCATGTCACTCAATCGCTCATGACGAGTATATATTTATCAACATACACCGACTGGACATTATAAGCCAGTAAAGGTAAACATTGGAACAGACTATAAATACTATGTCCAGTACATTAGGTTAGCATCCACCAATACTACAATACTAATACTACAAGGCAAAATACAAGACATGGGTCACATACGCAAACCTTGATCTGCCTTTATTGCACATATAATGGCCCATCACAATTTGGGTTGCATATGAGCCCAGAATTTGCAGAAGACAAAATTACTTATGCAACCTTTTACAACAGACTATAAGAAAACCAATTCCCAAATTAAGTTGAACTAGGACAAGAAATGTAAGAGATATAGACCTGTAAACACAGCTTACACGCAACATTGTATGTGATCAGAATTTGGGTTCCACGGGAGCCCGTGGGTTACAGGAACAAAAATTGCGTATGCAGTCCTTAAGATAATGTTATAATGAAGCCCATGGGCAAATTTGGTTGTGCTAGGATAAGCAATGCAAGAGACAAAGACTTGTAAACACAACTTACCCGCGAACCTTGATTTGGGACGCCGACGCCAACGCCGACGCCGACGCCGACGCCGGGGTGATTACATAAGCTTTCTTATTCTTCAAATAGTCGAGCTAAAAGATTATGAATTGAAACCATTAGCAAAGTACCATTCGTGTATGCATAGTCGATGTATTGCATTAAAAGAGTATACAGTGATGACAGGAACTATATTCTCGAGTTGATTTAAACAATATTTAATTCGGGAACTGTGGTGAACAATATGTCGTATAATACATGGATAGGATTTAAAAACAAGCTTTCGATGAAAACGTATATAAATTAATCATCTTAATATCCTCGAGTTAGTTCTCTATAATCTCTCTGCTGCATAGTAGTGGACAATGAAGGCATGTACGCACATATTCAGCTATATAATTAAGCAACAACCAAACATGGGCTCAGAGTGACTACTAATCGAAAAATATGAGACGAACACACACGTGACCAGTCACGTGACCAAGTCCTCGGAACAAAATCAACGTTTTTTTTATTTGTAAAATGTGTTTTACTTTATTTTTAACACATGTAAAGCCATATATGGCGGCCGATTTTTTGTGGTAGAGGAAGACCACCCCATTATTCCTGGGTATAACCAGTACTGTATACCTCCCGCCATCCCAAAATCAAGGTATATTTACACTAATTAGGTAGAATGTATGCCTATTTTAACTTTAGTTATAAGATTGTCTTCCATTATAAATGAGTGATAAAGTTATTTGTCAAACAATTATGAGTGATATAATACCAAACACACGCCATATCACAGTGAATAATTTGAAGACATATGTTGTCGGACTGGTATATCTTTTAAACAAATAAGTAAAATTCATATTTTACAAGAGCTGTCACCAGATGAGAATTTTTTTTTTGAAACCTGTGATATGAATTCATATCAATAAATATACCTGGACACAATACTACTAAGCATCCTGACTGACGTCGATAGTTTTTTTTTTTGTTATTCTCCCAAATAAAATCCTGTCAGAAAAACACGTGTTTGTGTTGACATCTGCATTACCTTGTGTTTGTGTTGACATCTGCATTACCTTGTGTTTGTGTTGACATCTGCATTATCTTGTGTTTGTGTTGACATCTGCATTACCTTGTGTTTGTGTTGACATCTGCATTACCTTGTGTTTGTGTTGACATCTGCATTACTTTGTGTTTGTGTTGACATCTGCATTACTTTGTGTTTGTGTTGACATCTGCATTACTTTGTGTTTGTGTTGACATCTGCATTATCTTGTGTTTGTGTTGACATCTGCATTACTTTGTGTTTGTGTTGACATCTGCATTACCTTGTGTTTGTGTTGACATCTGCATTACCTTGTGTTTGTGTTGACATCTGCATTACTTTGTGTTTGTGTTGATATCTGCATTACCTTGTGTTTGTGTTGACATCTGCATTACTTTGTGTTTGTGTTGACATCTGCATTACTTTGTGTTTGTGTTGACATCTGCATTACCTTTCCACAAGAAAGGTGGTCCAGATGAATGCATGTTACTGTTGTTTATTAAAAATGCTGTTTCTTCATTTTAATGCTTAAACCACCCTGCCATGAATTGACTTGTTATGCTATGGTCCACCTACCACTTTCTACGGCGACAACCACGGAAGTAAACAATACAAGTCCGACACCACAGATATCGGTGCAATTATTATATATACGTATTGCCATCATTGACTACGTCTATAGTGCACAACAACTTACTTCCCACCGCTAATTGGTTGTCAAAAAGGAGATCATTACAATGATATATTTATTTTTTTTGCTCGACTGGTCAAGGACAAGTAGGGCTTATGTCATGGCCTGTTGTCCGCCGTCCGTCTTTCCGTCCGTTATTGTTTGTATGTCAACACTCTAGTACCTTCATTTTGCATCCGATCTTTACCCTACTTGGTCAGAGTGTTAATATCAGTAATAACTGATGATAAACACCAGTATCTGAAAATAAGCACATGAGTTATGGCCCGCCTTGCCACGTGATCAAAGCCTTCAAAGTCTGAAACATACACATCTAGCATGCTTTAAGAAGGAAAGAAAGGAAAACACAATATTAATAATATTTAAATTTACATATCAATTGTATGTGAGAATGAATTTAATGAATAAAGAACATCTCAGCTTGATTTGTTAAAAGTCATTAAAATTCTTATTTACTATTTAACAAGTTACTCCGACACATATCAATATGTTCAACATGACATCAACATCCACGGTAATATAACAAGTTACTCCGACACATATCAATATGTTCAACATGACATCAACATCCACGGTAATATAACAAGTTACTCCGACACATATCAATATGTTAAACATGACATCAACATCCACGGTAATATAACAAGTTACTCCGACACATATAAATATGTTCAAAATGACATCAACATCCACGGTAATATAACAAGTTACTCCGACACATATCAATATGTTCAACATGACATCAACATCCAAGGTAATATTATTAGTTATTAGGATTCTTGACAGGGGACATGGGCTCACATTCCCTGCCTGGAAATTATAATCACCCGAGCCGTTAGGCGAGGGGGAATATATATTTCCAGGCAGGGAATGTGAGGCCATGTTCCCTGTCAAGAATCCTAATAACGAATTTGTCATACTTCAAAGTTGTAACCATTTATTTAAGAAAAAACAACAGCCAAAAACACGATTTCATTTTTATTGCGCCAATTTCCCCGTAACGTGCCTCTAACTAGACGTTGTTACTTTCGTGACGTCATCGCTCTTACGTCGTTAAATTTGCCGGATTTTTTAATAAAATAAACGTATTTTGTCACTATGTTAATGTTTTATTATCTGTAAAATTGCCAAACAAAATACACTTATGATTATTTCAGACTTTTACACACAGTGGAAAGCGCAAAAAAGCGATAGGAAGGAAACATTCGGCCGTTTCAAAAACGAATCGGCAACGTTATCGTCGCCATTTTGTTTTTGTGTATTCGAGTAATGGGGTACCTAAGGGGTATTCGTCCCATGTTCACGTCGCGAGACGTAGACATGGGCTTATGTCTACGGCGCATTGACCAATGAAATCCTGAGAATTGTCTTTGCAGTATGACAAAACAAGTTACTCCGACACCTATCAATATGTTCAACATGACATCAACAACCACGGTAATATAACAAGTTACCCCGACACATATAAATATGTTCAACATGACATCAACATCCACGGTAATATAACAAGTTACTCCGACACATATAAATATGTTCAACATGACATCAACATCCACGGTAATATAACAAGTTACTCCGACACATATAAATATGTTCAACATGACATCAACATCCACGGTAATATAACAAGTTACTCCGACACATATCAATATGTTCAACGTGACATCAACATCCACGGTAATATAACAAGTTACTCCGACACATATTAATATGTCCAACATGACATCAACATCCACGGTAATATAACAAGTTACTCCGACACATATAAATATGTTAAACATGACATCAACATCCACGGTAATATAACAAGTTACCCCGACACATATCAATATGCTCAACATGACATCAACATTCACGGTAATATAACAAGTTACTCCGACACATATAAATATGTTCAACATGACATCAAAATCCACGGTAATATACCAGAATATATTTGCCATTAAACGAAGTAACCCACTAGATTAAAGGCTATATTTACGTGATAGCTTGTCCCATACAATAAAAACATCAGTATAATAAAAACGTTTCAGAAAGGCATATATTACCTTGTATATGGAATATACGAGGACACTACGTAGTGCTGCAGCAGGATATGCACTGGTAATGCTACGAAGGATGCTGCGATATCACGGATTAAATACGTCACAAAGACGGCAATGTCAACATCTGATCGGATAACGATTACCTTTTTCTGAACACCAGAGGTAGTCTGTACAAGAGAAGTAAACTTCGTCCTAGTTTCAAGAGTACCTGAAATATAGATATTAGGCATTTAGCATAATAAAATAATATGAGTTGCTTATATTTATGCAGTATATATATAGATACGCGCAGAATGTATGTGTTCAATAGATATATACTAAAGGAAAAAAGAAACGCATTTCGTGAAATTCCGCTATACATTGTATGTGTAATATTTTGTTGTTAATCGAATGATACATGGATACATTATATTTTTCCTGGGACGTAGGTGTTTGAGACGAAAAACGCGTCATCTTGACGTGACGTAACAGATGGGCGACCTTATTTAGAACTGCTATTGGTCAATTAGTCTCTCTCACACTTTTAAACTGGTCTTGTTATAGTGCATTTATGCCATCAAGATGGACAGACACCATACGCGGCGAAATTCCGTTCAACAGTTATCTGATGGCGTCTTCACGTTCCTGTTTACGTTAACGTAAAGAAAACCTGGATTATTGATAAATGATATCGTGCGACAGAAATAAGAAAGCGGCATGTGTTATCGAGTGTGTGTGTGTGTGTGTGTGTGTGTGTGTGCGTGCGTGAGTGCGTGCGTGCTTGCGTGCGTGCGATTGTGTGTGTGAAGGAATGTAAAGTGATAATAACTACGAAGAAATAATACCCTAGGGAAATATTTCCCGCTAGTCTAGGGAAATATTTCCCGCTAGCCGAATGTTTTGGAACTTCTTTTTGCTTTGCAGATCGCGGTCTGGGCAGATAAGCCAAATACATCGCCCAATAGCTATTAGCCGATTTTCTTCGCGCGCCTTTTCACGCACATAACGTCGACGTTTTAATGATTTTAACGACGTCATGTTATATAATAAACTGGACAATGTCAAAAGTTTATGCATCAGTTACACTTTTTGACGTCATTTGCTGTTTAAAACAATATTAAATTAGCATTTATTTAGATTAAAAATACTTTTTTGAAAGTCTCATAGAATCTCCCAAAATCTCGACAAAACAACAAACGTTCTATTTTCCCCAGGCCCTGGTTCTGGATCCGCGTAGCATAGCGTAACGAAGAAATCAGACGCGGGCCGGGTGACCGAGGCTACGGTATGTTCAAAATATTGACATTGAAAACGGCACAGAAAATAGTGCACTGTTACTTAGACGTTAGCCGTATGATTTGCGTTATATGATTGTTATTTACAACGCAGATGAAGGTTTTATAACTGATTTCATGTAAATAAACTATATGTGGAGCAATCGGCTAAATGGCTGCACAATTTTGAATATAACTTTGATTTTGAGTGCAAAATCGTGTTGGCGGAAATTTGAGGCACGTCATGCTAGTATGACATATTAAACCAGTACGGTGATCTTCGATATACATTCGAGTTATGTTTCGAAGAAGTGTACGAGATGTTGCGGATGCGACTATTTAAGTTAATAAATAACGGCGTTTAAGTAGGGTGGGGAATCACCTGTTTTCAAAATGGCGCCACAGACCGAAAAACATCCCGGTTTGAGTAAGATTTTCTTTGTATTTACTTCATGCATTTTCATGTAATATAGCGCAAAGTAGGCGGAATTTTCTGCACTTTATTCCATAACTTTGATTGTAAATGAATGTTCTATAGATTTTTGTATAATCCTCCCCCATTTTCGAAATGTAATTTTTTGAGTTCGTCTCGTACAATGCAATGAGGAAGTTTTCATGCTTTTCGTCTTAAAATGTACACATTTGCATCGGTTCTACAGCATGTACAGTGAAAATAATTATGGAATTTCGAAAATGATCTCGAACACTGGCGGCGTAAAAAGAGATCTCGTGCACTCGTACATTTGTATTTTTTGTGTGATCAGAATACTTGACGGTTTATGCTGTGTATGCGATTTACTTGTACATTTCTGGCCAAATAATTGCCAATGGTAGTTTCTGTGATGCGTACAAGCAGCATACGGGTAAAATTATCGGTAAGATTTTGTCTCAATACTGTATGTCGTAAATAAATTGCTTTCACGACGTATATGACTTAAATATCACGAGAACACAACCCGAGTGCGCGGCTGAATATATAACGTCGAAGGTAATGCGGCATACCATGTTTTATATCATGTTTATATTTGTTTATGTCTTGCTGGCTTTGTCGGTCACTTGAAACATGCCGAAATGATCAGAGCTAGTCGAAGAACAGGTGTTTATAGGCCACAACAACAGGTGTGTACAGACCACTCCGTACAAAGGCGATCTCGATATCCGTCCGCTAGCATCTATAACAGTTAGGCAATTTCCGGTTGTACGGTAACTGCATGATATATTTACGAATCGGTGAAGATCAGAATTCCAACAC
The DNA here is from genome assembly GCA_037043455.1 of Cyrtodaria siliqua. NCBI lineage: Eukaryota > Metazoa > Mollusca > Bivalvia > Adapedonta > Hiatellidae > Cyrtodaria > Cyrtodaria siliqua. Next base: position 105,583 of record JAWPHD010004712.1, read on the forward strand.
CATGTATTATTTGTTTTTATCGGGATTTCAACACGAGGTATAATTGATTTTATTGAAATCGAGGTTCAGACGAGGTTCCGATTAAAACAGCTATACCGAGGGTTGGAATTCTCTATCTGTACCGGATAACCATGATTGATTAGTTTTCTTGCAAATCATTCAGATTGTGTGCGTTGACGTCGCCAGTTTAAATTACTAACGTTTGTCATATTCGTTTACACAGGGACGTCATTCAACTGTTGACGTTATTAACGTCATTGTGGATAATTATGACTTTTATCTTTCCCCTACGGAATTCTTTTAGTGCAATCAACTTTTCGCCCTGAAGATTTCAAACGACAACTAGAAAATTTGAAGTTTTTTGCGCGATAATTATCACACTCATCTGATAATTATCAAATATAGTTTCAACTTTTCGCTCAAAACCTGTAAACTATCAGCGCGAAAAGTAGAAATTCTAATATTAAGTTTCGACATTTCATGGTAGGATAACATTTTAGTAGGATGATTTATCCGGAACGATATATACGGTCTAAACGTTACCAACACACTGAGTGAAAATGTCGGGTGATGCAAGCTTATCTGATATCAATATTTCTCTCAAGGCTCACAGGAAGTAAATCACTACGATAACTATGGTATTCATGCCTGGCGTAGTTGAAAGGAGCTCCCAACTATAAACCCTATTTTTTTGTAATAAAATGCCACATGTCCCCTACTTTTCTCGGAAGTTTTCTTGAGATGAAGGTCATATCACTAAGAATTTGTAAGTGAACCTTAGTTTGAACTTCATTTGAAAAATGGCAAACTAGAAAGCTGGAGAAATATTGTACAGGACAGGACTCAATGGGATTTGTTTTACTTAAAGTACACCAATAACACGGCATAATGTGAATTTCCATATTCTCTTGGATTTTTACCTAAACAGTATAGTTCTTGCAAATCATTGACAGTGTGTGCGTTGACGTCGCCAATTACTAACATGTGCCATGTTCATTTATACAGTGGCGTCATGCAATTGTTGACGTTATTAACGTCATTGTGGCTAATCATGAATTTTATCTTCTTCCTACGGAATCCTGTTAATGCCATCAACTTTTTAGCCTGATGTTCACGTTAAAACGTCGAAATTTGGTACTAAATTTCGACTTTTCGCCCTAAAGATTTCCAACGACAACTGGAAAACTTGAAGTTAAATATCACGTTAATTTCAACTTCTTTAGTGTTATAAATTTCACCGGTTAAATAATGTCATGGTGAAGAGGTAAAAATTACAATTTCAACGAGGTGGCGTTCGAGGACGATGTGCGGTTCTATTTTATGCACAATTTTACTAGTCTTGATCATCTTCGACTCTTGATTGTAAATACAAACGTCTTGACCGTTTATGCAGAAATATTGCCTCATTTTGAAACCACGTGATCCCCCACCAGGTTAAAGATACGAGGTAAGAACAAGGACAACGTACGAACATGACGTAAATTCGCAAGTGACATAACAAACATAGCCGCGTCAAGGTCATATTATCATTTTGCTTGATTTATTTCATGATGAACGTTACATTACATGTATTTCAATGATTGTTATGGATCTGTGACAGATAATTAGTCCTCAAGAAAATGTTATATCAAACAATGCAAGAGATTTTGGTAATTTATTCAAATATGAAATCACGTATTGACATTCTTCAGTGTCAATTTCGTAAAGCTTTCGGGCATTCGCAACATCTCGTACACTGCTTCGCAGCATTACTCGAATGTAAATCAAAGGTTTCCATAGATTCCCGGCAAAAGAAATTGCAACGACATAAATGACACGTGTGGCCGACTGTCATATTGCTTTTATAGCAACAATGCACTATTTGTTGTGCCGTCATAAGCTCGATATACGCACGAGGCGGGATCCCAAATAATGACAGAATTGGCCGAGCGTTCACAATTGACTTTCGGGGGCCCCAACCCCTTCTTCAGCGGCGTTTATTGAACAATATAATACAATAAGCGGAAACGACGTAACGTCCTGTCACGTTCGGTGCAGTTGCCGTTGTGTTGTTTGGCACGCTATTCCTTTCTGTTGAGCTCATATGGTCGTAATTTTCTTTACCTTTTCTTTAAAAGGTTTTCTAGTGTTTTCGGTAGATGTCATCACAGTAGAGTTTTTCGCGGCATATGACTGCAAAGTCCTCATGCGTATGTCCATCGGTATAGAAATGCATCGCCATTTGGTCGTTGTACTTAGTACGAATTCGTATAGGTTTAGTGGTACAGTGTATTACCTGTCTCTCTGACGTAAACAAGTTTACTTTAGTTTAATAATATGTTATTGCAGATATGTTACAATACATCAATTCAACATCACAATATTCATAGCAACGTATGCAAATGGATTGAACTACAAGTTGTTACAGCGTTAGCAAAGTTGGTACATCGCTTGCAATAGATGGCGTAAACTACGTTCGTAGATTATGTTGTTTCAGATGTAAAAGTGATTTTCATAGAAAATGATTGTTGAAAGATACCTGCTTTTTATTTAAAAGAGAGAGATAGCTTTAATAACAGGAAACAGCTACACTGTTGGCACTGTTATCATGTTTTTTTATTTCTCTACAATGTACTCCATAACATGATACCACTAAGAATTTGCCACCTGAGATGTAGTAGTCAGGTACAAGTAGAGCTTGGAATAATACTTTTAACTAAAGTAATTAAAGATTTAGATATATTTAGGTATTTAAAGTTATGGGAGCTGGTATAAACGAGTGATACCCCTACAACGTCACCCTGAGGAACACCGAGGATAATAATTTGTTCAACCTGCAAATACTCGTGTTTGGAATTATAAAAACCTGACTACGTAACACATATTTATTCTCATTCAGCAAAGAGATTGGTCCATTTTATACCAAACATGTTAATAATTGGTTTAACTGTGTATCCGTTTTAAACACGTTACAAATCCCTAAATCTCTGTCTAAATTAGGCGTGCCCTGAGACAGCGTGATCGCCAGAAAACAAAAAAAGCATTAAACCTAGTCTTCCACTCACATGACAGTTAATAAAAGATTACGAAATACAATCATAAATCGTAATAACAGGAAAAAAATTAACGACTTTTCAGCGATAGTGAAGACGGCACCATTAGTGATTCAAAGACCACATGTCGTGGTCTTGTGGTCTAGTGGTAGAGCGTTGGACCCATGATCGAAAAGACTTGCGTTCGATCCCCGTCATGACCATATGTGTTGTGTCCCTGAGCAAGTCTTTGCGTAGTACTGGTTCTACCAAGTAAGACATCTAGCGTGATTAGAAAAAGTTCAGAGAGCTTTCGCTAAATGTCGAAGTCAAGCGAAATATTGGAAACTTTTGAAATATTCTTTCTTTTGTAAAGAAATATAAAAACGGGAAGAAATGCAGGGGAAAACGAATTGCAGCGACCTCAAATAAAAATTTAATATTAGTAGTATCTGAATTAATATTTATGGGGCATGTACTTTCGAAGCACTGTGTCAGGCCGACGCAATCAAATGTGCAAGCGATGCTAGACGCTAGAGAATTGCGAAATGCGACCGAAGTAAGATCCTTTCTAGGACTAGTTAACTTTTGTGCGCGTTATATACATGATTTAGCGACCGTTTCAGAACCAATGCATAATTTCACAAGTAATAAATCAACGTGTATTTAGGGTCAGCGCGAACTGATGACCTCAAACAACATTTATCAAGTTCTAATAATCTCGCTTATTATGACAAATATGCGGAAACATCAATCATTGTGACGTCATTGACGTCAAGACGTCATGACGTAATGACACGTGTTAACGTTCTTCCACAACTAGACACTGAATTCTACAATCTTTGAAAGTTTTGATCAAATCCAATCTTAAATACAGAATATATAACGATAACAATATTTCTATATATACTATATTCCAACGGAATAACAATCCAGTGGTGTCTAATGTCTAAACATGTTTCTTTATTTCATCTTATCATTAATAATAATTCACTGACATCGTGAATCACTAAAACCCTTTAGAAATAGTTGTTGCTATATACAATTATGCATAATAAATATATTGAAAAAACTCTAGATTTATTGAAAAACTCTTCCCCCGGAAATCTCGTTTAATTTGGGCTCTTTGCGCAAACATAACACTGTCAAGCGAAGGTGCGTGTGACGTCACATCGTGTTCCCCTGGATGAGAAAACACCTTGCAAAAACTCGCTTGAAAAATAACTCGCCCACAACTCAAACATAATGAGATTTTGGTAGAGTTTCTCGACCTGTTTATTTGCATTATAGTTGTTGTCAGCATCTAATACGTTCGTCTAGCATAGATCAGCATGCATGTACGACTTGAAGCCTCTATTTATGAGGGAAAATGTAGGTTATCCGCCAGATGGCGATGAGGAGGCGCCAAAACCAATGACTATGAATGCAAGTTGATAAATCAACCTTGCATTCAAAAATGGAAAATTGAATTATAGTTACAATTTTATAGATTTCTTAAGTTTTAAACGTGTAAAATTGTGTAGGTAAACTTAATTACACTTTACAAATATCGGTGCTAATGACAAATTATTATTACTGGCATTTTGTTGAAAAATGATTAAACCAAAATACCATGAACTGAACCATGGGATAGACATAACTGACTGATGAGTAAATACTGATAGTTTAATATAAATTATGTCTAGTCTGAGTAAAGACATGGCAATTATGTTTACATAAGTAAAGATTGTTTGATATAAATGTGTGTGTGCTAATTTGGGAAACAAATGTCATGTTGATGCTCATTTAAATTTTGGCACACAAAAACATTGACCAGTTAACCTAATGTTAACATAGACATTTGATAGGAATTTCATTGACATGACCAATTTAGGATTAATTTGATTTTAAATGTCTTTAAGTTGAAACAAAAACTCTTCATTTTGTTTCTAATTTCTTTATGGATCCCACAAACCTAAATTAATAAGAGTCTCAAAACGTTTTCATGCGCTTGAAGTACATTCGCACTTCCTTAAGAGGAGCTCGGTATACGTTCGGCATGTATGCTCGTTACCAACTGAGTAAACCTACTAACGACCGCTTCTTAAGTAACAGAATGTTGCTACTTATTTTAATTCATTTGTATAAAGCAGTAAGTTCATGTTTTCTGTAGTTTTTAATTATTGTTAACTTTGCCGAATCACAATGAGGAATAAAGTCCGGTTGACGTTATGTGAAATATGTGCTGGAATTGAGTTAAGTGACTCAATAAACTACTGAACACGTGATAATAGTTCTTAAATGTTAAAACTTCATTTATTTGTTTCCAAACTAATGTTCAAACGTCATCGCAGCCGCCGGTCTTGAGCGTCTTTGTTTGTTTTGTAACATGCAACGTCGTAAGATATGCAATATTATTGATTATAAAGATATATCGAAAATTCACATAATGCCTCCAATTGTATTCAGTAAAAAGGCGTCATTTTGTATGTTATAAACCAGCCTTGTTCACGTAGTTGACTGATGACGACAGCATGGACACTCTTGTTGACGTCCGAACTCAAAATCAGCCGTTGTTTGTACGTATAATCTTCCACCCACCCACACACCACTTGACAACTTTTTGTTTGTGTACTTGTTTTGCTTGTATACTAGTTGTAACACAAACTAACCACCCTCCAAAAGTAAATTATGAATCCGCGCATGTATAGCACGCGCTTGTTAATGCTTGCCATTAAATGCACTGGAGACGATCTGGAAAAAATGGTTGAGGTCCATCTAAATAGAAATGAAAACTCTCATAGTCCCTCGTAACATGCTTCAGTTGTATATAAAATATGCATATGCATTAAATTAACCCGCATATTACCTTTTGTTTAATTATTGTTTATGAAAATGTTTGGTCTACACCTATGGACTCTTCAGCTTAATTTTGTTGCTTGATGAACTATATTAGTTTCACTTTGTTCTTATATTGATAATAAAGGTAATATAATTCAAATGAAATGTACTCGATCACAAATAAAAATTAACAAGAGCCTTAAAGCATAGTATGCCTTCATAGTAATGAGTAAACATCAACAACTAGCTCAATCGTTTAGTTTCATTCACAATAATTCAACTGTATGGAAAATGAAGCCTAGATTAGTGCTTATGTACATGCAATATGAAACTGAAATACAGTATAAATATGGCTTTATTCGTATTTGTATTGACGCCTATACTGCTTTAAAATAACCTCAAGTCCCATTTAGTTTGAACACGCACGTCGCAGATGTATCCTCCCTCGCTGAGGGTACATAATGTAGCTATTATAAAAGAAAGTGCATTCGACATTGTAAACCAACAGTATCCGATGCCGGAAGCAAGTAGGATCCAGTGCCAGGTGCAACCAGGGTCCGAGACTTTGTAATACACAAATAACAGAACGATTTTGCCAATCGGAAAAAGTGTTATGTATTAGATGTAATGGGTTAACATACATAATTCGGGATGTAGCATGTATGCTAATAAGTCGCCGTTTTTGACAACAACAACATTTGTTTGTACTGAAAGTATTCTCGGTTTGTAAACAGTGCCTATTCTTTTACACACAAGATACTCTTTTAATAACCTGTACTCAATGAATGTGGGTAAATCTGGGCTAAATCTCAATGACATCATATATCGTTTAAACCTATCAAGACCATGTCCGACATACTTTTGTACATATACGTTGTAAGTAATGAACTGTTTTATCCGAAATCATTGACCATTTCAATAGAACATACTTTCGTTGAGATTGAGCACTATTGATATTGAGCCTTATTGATATTGAGCCTTATTGAAATTGAGCCTTATTGAAATTGGGCCAATTGAGAAAGAGCACTATTGAGACTGAGCCCTATTGAGATTGAACATTATTGATATTGAGCCTTATTGAGATTTAGCTTCATTGAGATTGAGCCTATTGAGATTGAGCCTTATTGAAATTGAGCCCTATTGAGATGAACCTCATTTAGAGTGAGCCCTATTGAGATTGAACCTTATTGAGATTGAGCTTTATTGAAATTGAGCCTTATTGACATTTAACTCTATTGAGATTGAGCCCTACTGTGATTGAGCCCTATTGAAACTTATGAGATCGAGCCTTATTGAGATTGAGTCCTCTTGAACCTTATTGACATTGAGCCTATTAAGATTAAACCCTATTGAGATTGAGCCCTATTGAGCGTTATTGAGAGTGAGCCTTATTGAGGTTGAGCCTTATTGAGATTGAGCCTTATTGAGATTGAGCCCTATTGAGATGAACCTCATTTAGAGTGAGCCCTATTGAGATTGAACCTTATTGAGATTGAGCCTTATTGAAATTGAGCCTTATTGACATTTAACTCTATTGAGATTGAGCCCTACTGAGATTGAGCCCTATTGAAACTTATGATATCGAGCCTTATTGAGATTGAGTCCTCTTGAACCTTATTGACATTGAGCCTATTAAGATTAAACCCTATTGAGATTGAGCCCTATTGAGCGTTATTGAGAGTGAGCCTTATTGAGATTGAGCCTTATTGAGATTGAGCCCTATTGAGATTGAGCCTTATTGAGATTGAGCCCTATGGAGATTGAGCCCTATTGAGATTGAGCCCTTTTGAGTTTGAGCCTTATTGAGATTGAGCCTTATTGAGATTGAGCCCTATTGAGATTGAGCCCTATTGAGATTGAACCCTATTGAGCCTTATTGAGATTGAGCCCTTTTGAGTTTGAGCCTTATTGCGATTGAGCCTTATTGAGATTGAACCCTATTGAGATTGAGCCCTATTGAGATTGAGCCCTATTGAGATTGAACCCTTTTGAGATTGAACCCTATTGAGATTGAACCCTATTGAGCCTTATTGAGATTGAGCCCTTTTGAGTTTGAGCCTTATTGCGATTGAGCCTTATTGAGATTGAGCCCTATTGAGATTGAGCCCTATTGAACCTTATTCAAATTAAGCCTTATTGAGATTGAGCCTTATTGAGATTGAGCCCTTTTGAGTTTGAGCCTTATTGCGATTGAGCCTTATTGAGATTGAGTCTTATTGAGATTGAGCCCTTTTGAGTTTGAGCCTTATTGCGATTGAGCCTTATTGAACCTTATTGAGATTGAGCCCTTTTGATTTTGAGCCTTATTGCGATTGAGCCTTATTGAGATTGAGCCTTATTGAGATTGAGCCCTATTGAGATTGAGCCCTATTGAGATTGAGCCCTATTGAGATTGAGCCTTATTGAGATTGAGCCCTATGGAGATTGAACCCTTTTGAGATTGAACCCTATTGAGATTGAACCCTATTGAGCCTTATTGAGATTGAGCCCTTTTGAGTTTGAGCCTTATTGCGATTGAGCCTTATTGAGATTGAGCCCTATTGAGATTGAGCCCTATTGAGATTGAGCCCTATTGAACCTTATTCAAATTAAGCCTTATTGAGATTGAGCCTTATTGAGATTGAGCCCTTTTGAGTTTGAGCCTTATTGCGATTGAGCCTTATTGAACCTTATTGAGATTGAGCCCTTTTGAGTTTGAGCCTTATTGCGATTGAGCCCTATTGAGATTGAACCCTATGGAGATTGAACCTTATTGAGATTGAGCCTTATTGAGATTGAGCCCTATTGAGATTGAACCCTATTGAGATTGAGCCCTATTGACATTGAGCCTTATTGAGATTGAACCCTATTGAGATTGAACCCTATTGAGCCTTATTGAGATTGAGCCCTATTGAGATTGAACCCTATTGAGATTGAGCCCTATTGAGATTGAACCATATTGAGATTGAACCCTATTGAGCCTTATTGAGATTGAGCCCTTTTGAGTTTGAGCCTTATTGCGATTGAACCTTATTGAGATTGAGCCTATTGAGATTAAGCCTTATTGAGATTGAGCCTTATTGAGATTGAGCCCTTTTGAGTTTGAGCCTTATTGCGATTGAGCCTTATTGAGATTGAGTCTTATTGAGATTGAGCCCTTTTGAGTTTGAGCCTTATTGCGATTGAGCCTTATTGAGATTGAGCCTTATTAAGATACACTTATGTATCTAGCGTTCCGTGAGCAGTTTTAACATAACACATTATGTTTATTCGAAAGAAATAGTTAAACCTCATATTAATATTGTCGGTGTTTTATCTGTAGCAAGGTAACGAAGTTTTGAACAACTAGGGTTCGTTTACATCTATCCACCGTGATGACGGCAGCTTTGCGTAACTTTGGTATTTGCGATAAATACATGTTTTCACAAAGCAATCATGGTCATTTGACTAAATGTAATGACTTATATGAAATATTTAGACTATAAAATATATCACCTGGTGTTATGTCATAGTGTGTAGTTGATGGCACTGATGATCCCATGTGTGTCGTGATGTTTACACTGCCGTTCTCACTGCTGGCTATATGTATTACATGAGTATTATCTTCGAGTATATAAGGCTCAGGCAATGTTACAATAAACTCCCGTCCAATGTTTGCTACAACACAAAGTGACAGTAATTATGAATTAGTTACAATTAAAATCATTTTTAAAAATTGGTAATTATTCGTATTTATGTTACAATAACTGTGAAATAAATAAAAAGTGTCCCATTATGATCATAAAAGTGTTGCAATACCTTGGTGTTGATATTACTTGCTTTATATTGCTTTAGTAAAACGTTTCTCATTTAAAGTCTGCTGTGCTTTAAATTCATGTTTCGACTTAGTTTTACAGGCTATAGCTGGGCCCTTAAATATGAATGGCCGCCCTTTTTATAGTATTATGAATTAACAAATTTCTTTTAAACATCATATGAACATTTTTTGTCTCGGAGAGAAACATATATTGAAAACCGCTACTAAGTTGTATGTAAAAAATAAGTATTATTTGCATGACGTAGATACTACTTTTACCACTGCGGGACTGCAGGGGGAAATGAGGTAAATCTGAATTGTATAGCTGCACAACTATTGCCAGATAATAGATAAATACAGTTACCTATGGATTAATTTGCCTGTTCTAGGTTTTCTACGTCATCAAATAAAATGTTATTCTCGCTTTTCACAGATATTGCAATGTGTGAATTGTATATATCTATTATTGTGTATTGATTTCGATTTAAATAAACATAAACATATTCACGAAGCAAAACATGGCCGGAGAACTTTAAAGTCCCTATCCCGCCATAAGCAGCCAAACTGTTCAGCAGATATGTACACTGTTTCTAACCTAGTGACGACGAGGCACATATATAACTTACAAGTGGTGAGCATTTGATATAGATACAATATATTAAACGTCTTTAACCAGCCAGACCAAACTCCAAAAATGGAGCGTCACATTAAGAGTTACCAACTCATAATTCGTTTTACACATATCCAATCTAGGACATTTTAAGAACACGTGAATAAACCTATGCTTGTAATCGGCACATAGTTTGTCGTTATTTGGCAGTTTAGTTTCTTACAATATGGCATGCGTGTTTTGAGGAAATAGGGAATTCCCCCCAAGTTATGACTTTTTTGAAAGGAAGCGGGATATTCTAATTAACCGATTGACTTGATCGGTGCACTGACGTTACGGAAAGGGAAAACTCCACGTTAAGTTTAACGTAGAATATACGGTTCAATGATGCTTCCTGTTTATTAAAGGAAGGGGAGCAAACAATAGGCTAAACCTTCCTTGTTTGGACATTGACTCGCATTAAGGCTTCCTTCCCAAACACACATCCAACACTGCATATTACCTGCGTCTACTCATGGTGCAGTGATTGAGAAATTGTTGTTAATTTCATTACAGAGGCAGTAGACATAGTAGCTTAAAAGTCGAGAACTAAGGGGACGTAGACTGGTATTTATGCATCTTTACTCAATTATACTAGACATCAATGACATCGTCATTTTAGATACCAGCCGTAGAACCTGGTATTCGAATTGTATCCCGGGATATAGAATCAACACAGATGTCAAGTACACAGCGCATGGTTCGCGATTTCACAAAACGCTTGTTTTTGACACTTTCAATTCTTTGTAATCTTTATTTAATCAGTCGACATCATTGCAAGGTTGCTCTGGATTGACTTCATGGAGGATTTTCTACAGTTCCTATATCAATCTCGACACTAACATTGCCCTTTAAGTTGGTAATTGCGTCTAATACTTGTTTCACAATATCCGTTATATAATTTATGTGGTATTGACAGCGTGTAAATTTAACGCATGCTACTGGGAGTCGCATTACGTGGTCCCGCCTTAATTCTAAAGCTTATACTAGCAGGATCTTATAACGGATATTTCGACAATAAAACACGTTTAAAAAAACTTTTTTACTGAAAAAAAATGCGATTATCTGTTTAAAATTACCCATTTTAAATGTTTTAATTTTACAATATGCAAACTTGTTAAGCCTAATTTAGGTTTTATTTCATACCCCAGTCAACCCCGTTTTCGCTTCTTGGAGATTGGGTTGGATGGGGTATGAAAGTTAATACTCGGACAACGTAATGGATTTGTGTATAGCTTTTTTCTGTTATCGCAATGCTCGTTTCAGTGTGTTTCTGGAGGCCATTTATTGTAGTTACCTGTATTTATGTTTCATGAATTCGTCGTTTTACAAGTTGACGTTCTTTCGAAGCTTTCTAATAAAAAAAACATCCGTTCAATTACAAAAAAAACACATAACAAGCAACATATGTCCTATACAATATCTGCCTGGCTTATGAAGGTGCAATATTGTGGATACTGTACACTGAAAATTGACTCGAAATGTCTACGTATTAGCAAGTTATCGTATATATTCTGAGCCGCTTGCATAATACATACTAGACGGGTGTTCCTCGGAACACGTGTGTCGCCTGTCAGCGCTTTGTCAGTATAACAAGGTTTTTTGGACCCAGATATATGACCTTGACAAACTGGCCTGACTGAGTTTTCGTGAATAAAAAAATGAGTATTTTACCCATATAATGACCCTCAGTGTGACCTTGACCTTTATATTTTAGTATGGTAATGTCGATGTTGTCATGATGAGTATATATTGAAAATTTGATGAATGAATATCAAGAAATGAGAAAGTTATAGCCAACGTTAAGTTTTCGTGACAGACGTTCGTGAAGACAAAATGAGTATTTAACCCATATAATGACCTTCAGTGTGACCTTGACCTTTATATTTTAGTATGGTCATGTCGATGTTGTCATGATGTGTATATATTGAAAGTTTGATGAAGAAATATCAAGAAATGAGAAAGTTATAGCCAACGTTAAGTTTTCGTGAAGAAAAAAATGGGTATTTAACCGATATAATGACATTCAGTATGACCTTGACCTTTATATTTTAGTATGGTCATGTCGATATTGTCATGATGAGTATATGTTGAAAGTTCTATGAAGAAATATCAAGAAATGAGGAAGTTATAGCCAACGTTAAGTTTTCGTGACGGACGGACTGACTGACTGACTGACGGACTGACTGACGGACGGACGGACGACAAAGTGATCCCTATGTATCGCATTTTCCTTCGAAAAGGCGACACAAAAAATAAAATTATAAATAATAACTTAAATACATGTCTATTTGTATATGAAAGTGTACTTTGAGTATGTGTGTGGGAGGTGGGGTGAGTGTGGGGTAGCGACGCGTCTGCATATGGTTACACGTTGTGCAATTTATTGAGATTTGGTGTTGTATTGCAAAAAATGAGTAAGAAAACAAACACTAAAACAGACTTACAAATGTCCTTGCCACATTTGCTTTGACCCTGTACCAAGAGGCCTACAGCAGATGATGCAATCTAGAGAAAGAAAACGAATCATTAATTTCGTTAAACAATTTAAAAAAAATGCTTATTTTTTACCTTTTACATAGTTTAAAAAATACTGATAAAGGTGATCCTTTGGGAGCAACAAATACAGTTAAGAGAATAAAGCAGCAGACTCGGTTTTATTGAGTCTGTTCATGAGAAGTAATGAAAGAAGCAACCCCTCTCACGCCCCCTAGCACCGGCTTAAGCGGTATTCTACTTCAAAGCCACCTACACTGGGCTCGTTGGTCCCAAAGGACCAGTAAAAATAACACTTCTGATTCGTAGCACGGGGAGACTTTTTACAGCCGCCACACTGCACTAAACGAACGCTAGTGTGAATTTAATAAATACTGATAAAGGTGAACATTATTATTTATATCATTAATACATCCTATTAAGTGCATATGACAACAGTGGAAGTATGTAAATATAATCTTTCAAACGTTCACCAACAGTTCGATTTGGTATAGCAATGTAAACACTGATAAAGCAGAACACTGGACGAATCTTTTATTGAAAGCAATAACTTGCTCTCAAAATAACGGCGATTTCGCATCATTTCTGTAAAAAAATACTCTTACAACTTTACATATGTGTGTGTGTGTGTAAAATTCCAAGTACTTTAAGGCAACTTACCGCAACAAGAACGAACAAATTGCCCAGCATATTGCACATCTTGTATCGTCTTCCTCTCGCCAACATGTGAGGTAATTTTGAAATACTAGTGCAGTCACCGATAACGTTTGTCCTGTAAACGTTTTAGAAATCGTCTTGCTATTCTAAATATAAACACAGTTAGTACAAGTTCATTCCATTTAAAGACACGACATGATGTATTCAGTCCTCTTATCTAATAACTAGATCGCAAATTTACGAACATAATAAACATGATCAATAACAATATGATTGTAATACGTTATGCCAAGGTTATTCCGGACGCCATTTTCTCTGTTATTCCGGACGTCAATGTCTCTGTTATTCCGGACGCCAATGTCGTCGTTATTCCTGACGCCAATGTCGCCGTTATTTCGGATTCCTTTGTCTCTGTTATTCCGGACGCAATTGTCTCTTCTATTCTGGACGTCATTGTCTCTGTTATTCCGGACGCCAATGTCTCTGTTATTCCGGACGCCAATGTCGCCGTTATTTCGGACGCAAATATCTTTGTTATTCCGGACGTCAATGTCTCTGTTATTCCGGACGCCAATGCCTCTGTTATTCCGGACGTCAATGTCTCGGTCATTACGGACGCCAATGCCTCTGTTCTTCCGGACGCCAATGCCTCTGTTATTCCGGATGCCAATGTCTGTTATTCCGGACGCCAATGCCTTTGTTATTTCGGACGCCAATGCCTCTGTTATTCCGGACCCCAATATTTGTTATTCCGGACGCCAATGCCTATTATTCCGGACATCAATGTCTATGTTATTTCGGACGCCAATGTCTCTGCTATTCCGGACGCCAATGCCTCTGCTATTCCTGACGCCAATGTCTCTGTTATTCCGGACGCCAATGCCTATGTTCCGGAATTGTTATATTGTTAAAAAAGGTATATGATAGTTCGATAGTGTTATATAGTTAACGCCAATAACAATATATGTTATTTTAGAATCGTTATATAGATAATGCCACTGTATTAAGGTATTCTTAAATTGATATATGGTTAACGCCAATGTATTATTATATTCCGGAATTGTTATACATTTAACTCCAATGCATTATGCTATCCTGCAGATGTTATATGGATAACGCCAAAGTATTAAGTTATCCTGCAGACGTTATATGGATAACTCCAATGTATTATGTTCTCCCGCAGATGTTATATGGATAACGCCAATGTATCATGTTATCCTGCAGATGTTATATGGATAATGTCAATATATTATATAATCCTGCAGATGTTATATGGATAACGACAACGTATTATGTTATCCTGCAGATGTCATATGGATAACGTCAATGTATCGTGTTATCCTGCAGATGTTATATGGATAACGCCAATGTATTGTGTTATCCTGCATATGTTATATGGATAACGCCAATGTATTATGTTATCCTGCAAATGTTATATGGATAAGGCCAATGTATTATGTTATCCTGCAGATGTCATATGGATAACGTCAATGTATTATGTTATCCTGCAGATGTCATATGGATAACGCCAATGTATTATGTTATCCTGCAGATGTTATATGGATAACGCCAATGTATTATGTTATCCTGCAGATGTCATATGGATAACGCCAATGTATAATGTTATCCTGCAGATGTCATATGGATAACGCCGATTTATTATGTTATCCTGCAGATGTTATATGGATAACGCAATGTATTATATTATCCTGCAGATGTTATATGGATAACGTCAATGTATTATGTTCTTATGCAGCTGTTATAAGGATAACACTAGTGTACTGTACTATCCTTCAGATGTTATATGGATAACACCAATGTATTATGTTATCCTGCAGTAGAGTCTATATGGATAACACCAATGTATTATGTTATCTGCAGGATAACATAATAAATCGGCGTTATCCATATGACATCTGCAGGATAACATGATACATTGGCATTATCCATATGACATCTGCAGGATAACATAATACATTGGCGTTATCCATATAACATCTGCAGGATAACCAATATACATTGGCGTTATCCATATGACATCTGCAGGATAACATAATACATTGACGTTATCCATATGACATCTGCAGGATAACATAATACATTGGCGTTATCCATATACCATCTACAGGATAACATAATACAGTGACGTTATCGATATGACATCTGCAGGATAACACAATACATTGATGTTATCCATATAACATCTGCAGGATAACACCATGTATTGTGTTATCCTGCAGATGTTATATGGATAACATCAATGTATTGTGTTATCCTGCAGATGTTATATGGATAACATCAATGTATTGTGTTATCCTGCAGATGTCATATCGATAACGTCACTGTATTATGTTATCCTGTAGATGGTATATGGATAACGCCAATGTATTATGTTATCCTGCAGATGTCATATGGATAACGTCAATGTATTATGTTATCCTGCAGATGTCATATGGATAACGCCAATGTATATTGGTTATCCTGCAGATGTTATATGGATAACGCCAATGTATTATGTTATCCTGCAGATGTCATATGGATAATGCCAATGTATCATGTTATCCTGCAGATGTCATATGGATAACGCCGATTTATTATGTTATCCTGCAGATGTTATATCGATAACGCCAATGTATTATATTATCCTGCAGATGTTATATGGATAACGTCAATGTATTATGTTCTCCTGCAGCTGTTATATGGATAACACCAGTGTATTGTGCTATCCTTCAGATGTTATATGGATAACACCAATGTATTATGTTATCCTGCAGTAGAGTCTATATGGATAACACCAATGTATTGTGTTGTCCTGCAGATGTTATATGGATAACATCAATGTATTGTGTTATCCTGCAGATGTCATATCGATAACGTCACTGTATTATGTTATCCTGTAGATGGTATATGGATAACGCCAATGTATTATGTTATCCTGCAGATGTCATATGGATAACAGCAATGTATATGCTATTTCTGTATTATTAGTTAACAAAAATATAAATATGTGTTATTTCCGATTTGTAGATAACGTCATTGTACATTTAAGACAATTTTGCTCCGAGTAATATAAACGCATTTTTACAGAATGTACATGTTGTTCCGGTGTAACGAAGTAAAGTGACCCCCATAGAATAACGACCCTCCGGTCATTATTCCCCATAGAATAACGACCCCCCGGTCATTATTTTTTAGAATAAGTGACCCCTTTTTCTATAAAATACTGATCCCCGTTAAAAAATAATGACCCCCCTTGATGATATCTATAAAATATTGACCCCCATCTAGTCGATCACTTACTGAATATTAACTACTAAAAGTGATATTATTGCTAATACTTGTTGTTGTTGTTGTTGTTGTTGTTGTTGTTGTTGTTGTTGCTGCTGCTGCTGCTGCTGCTTTCGAAGAAGTAGCAGTACTTACAAATTTCACGAAGAAAATTTGTTTTCGTGTTACTCCAGGAAATTTGACAAAACCTTCAACCAGGAAGAGAACCTCACGTGCGCGTCCGCTTATAGCCCTTTTAAGATTTTTCCCACAATTTTGACCCTTGAGATGGCTGATAATATACAAAAAAAGCTTTGTGAGAAGTCGAGCGAGCTCTTGTTCATCATATTGATATATTGGTGCAGTTATTTACCATGCTTTGCAAAATCCGTTAGCAATTCAAGAGTTCATTACGACAGTTTGTGTACCTATTGAGGTCAAATGTAATGACCCTTTGTTTTTGCCGCTGCGGTACGCTTCAAACGTTGAACAGCTATCTAAAATCAACAGAGTGACCGTGATTTGTTGCCTGAAAAAGAAAGCCACATGTGTTTGGGAAGCTCTCAAACTATTTTACATGTAAAGTACATAATAGTGCGCGTGACAATATTGTTGAAAGCGACAACGTGAAGCCCAATATCGACAGTGAATACAATTCCCATTCAATAGCAATATCCCATTCATTTAGTTCGACTTAAAGCGGTCTGGCGGCGTCTCCCTTTGATCTGCAAGCCAGTTGTGTCACTCGGCTGATTTGTGCTTCAAAGAAAATGCCGAATTGCTAAAGAATTTTGCCAAAACGTAGTAATACAAACGCCGCTTTGGTCCTACCTTGCCCCAACTATAAATGCTTTTGTTTTGCCACTGAATGCGACATTCGGCTAATGTTAAAAAGAAGCCACTTCTTTCAGGCCCGTATCCAGAGTTTTGAAAAGGGGGTGCGTAATCGAGCCGGGGAGAGTGCGGGAGGAACTGTCCTCGTCCCGCAGGCTGGTGCGGGTGCCCCCCAACCCCACCCCCTGAAGACATTGTCAATAATCAAACTGAAATGGCGCGATCTGATGCTTTCTGGGTGTGTTGCAATGAGCTGATTTTCCCGGAACTCCCACAGGGAAAGGGAGTTTTGGTGTTATCACCTTAGAACTTCTAAAAAATAGACATCAAATGGTGCGATCTGGTGCTTTCTTGACGAAACATTGGTCTTCCTTTCCCGGAACAGTCCCTCCCGCAATGGGGGGGGGGGGGGGGTCCTCACCTAAGAACTTCTTGAAAAAAACGTCAAATGGTGCGATCTGGTGCTTTATGGACGAAAAACTGATCTTCCTTTCCTGGAGCAGTCCCTCCCGCAGTGGGGGGGGGGGGGGGGGTGGGGGGGTCATCCCCCAAGAAATAAAAAAATATACGGTTAATGGTGCGATCTGGTGCATTCTGGGCGAAATAATGATCTTCCTTTCCCTGAACGCCCCCTCCCACAGGGGAGTGTGTTTTGGGGTCCTCACCTCAGAATCTCTTACAAAATAGACATCAAATGGTTCGATCTGGTGCTTTCTGTACCAAACAATGATCTTCCTTTCCCGGAGCAGTCCCTCCTGCAGGGGGGATTGGGGGTCCTCACCCAAGAAATTAAAAAAAAAGAGGGGCCTTTTGACGGATATGTGAGACACGTTTGACAAATAACTTTAAATATTAACTTGCGAATTAAGTATATTTCACAGTTCTAATTCTGAAAACATTCTGGAGCATGTGTACGTTTTTGTTGCTGCATTTTTAGTGTAAAACACACCGATGTTTCAAAGGACACCGCTCTGAATTCATTTTTTTCATCTGTGACTGCATTTCAGAGAAAAAGTATGTTATCAAAGACACAAAAACATGAAAAACTATTTCACAGACCATGGGTAGGTCTGAGACTGTCTGATCTTTCATTCCATAACCGATAACATAGGTATACAAATGTTATTTTTCCATTTCAACGCTCTTTTCTCGCCTAAAATTTGAAAAAGTAATTGTCACGACGTCAGCTGCTCTGGGTACCGCGAAGCGACGTTACCTTGACGACAACTGCAACGTTATAAAACTATTCACATTTTATTGTCTTATGTTGTTGAATGCGAATTATGTCTAGGTGTATGTGGTAAAATTTTCGCGCTCTTTGCTTTATAATTTACGAAAATACGGCACTTTTCCGCGTATTTTTTTTATCATCCCTCGTACTTACCATCAGATCTTTAAATACGCCAAGAAAACAAAGAAAATAGCGATAAATATGAAACATGCCATTTTCGCGACAACCTAACCCGATATTTCCAAACCTATCCCGATCGAGCAGGGTACCCCGTGTGTTCCCGGAACACTTTATATATTTTTCACAGTTTGGCACAAAAAAACGCATCCCCAACTACTGGTATGTACGGAATCCGGTTAGGGCCACATGCGATTTCACCCCGCGCCTTTCTAACTGGCCAAAGAAAAAACCCCGCGAGATTTCATGTTGAAACTTCGTATCTTTATTTTCTGCCCAGTTTACATTGAAAAGCATTGCACAACCGTCTCAAAATGCCTAAAAAAAGATGCGAGATTTCATTATTGAATCGGCGCATCTTTTTTCTTCGATATATATACATGCGATTTCTGACTGGCCGAAGAAGAAAAAACGCGAGATTTCATGTTGAAACTTCGCATCTTTTGTTCTGCCCAGTTTACATTGAAAAGCAATTGCACAACCGTCTCAAAATGCCTGGATTAACTTCGCGTAGTGGAGTCATAATATTATGACGGGCCGGGGGTCACTTTTCTTTAAAAAATAGTGACCGGGTGTCGTTATTCTATGGGGTCACAATTCTTCGCGAGGGGTCAATTTACTTCGCGTGGGGGGTCATAATATTATGACCGGGGGGTCACTATTGTTTAAAGAATAATGACCGGGGGTCGTTATTCTATGGGGGTCACTTTACTTCGTTACACCGGATCACAATGTGTATGTTATTTGGAAATTGTTTTATAGATGATGACAATGGGTATGTTATTTGAAAATTATTGTTATTTCTGAAAAGGTATAGACATTACTTCAATGACACTGTCATTCCGGAATTGTTATGACACTTCCTAACGTCAATGCCAATTGAATTCTGCAAATTATTACATGCATAATGCCAAAGTATGTTATTCCAAAATTGTTATATAGATCAAGCCTATGTATATGACTTTCCGAAATACTATAAAACTATGTATACCGCCGATGTTCATTTACATGTTAATCCAGAATTGTTATATAGATAACGTCATTGTATATGTTATTCTGAAATAATTTTAATTATAACGCCAATGTATATTTTATTCTGAAATAGTTAAATAGATAACGCCAATGTATATGTTATTCTAAAGTTGTTATTTAGATAAAGCCATTGTATAGTTTATTCTGAAATTATTATATAAATAACGCCAATGTATATGTTATTCTGAAATTGTTATATATATAACGCCAATGTATATGTTATTCTGAAATTGTTATATGGATAACGCCATTCTATATGCTATTCTGAAATTGTTATATAGATAACGCCAATGAATATGTTATTCTGAAATAGTTATATATATATAACGCCAATGTATATGTTTTTTCTGAAATAGTAATATAGATAACGCCATTGTATATGTTATTCTGAAATAGTTATATAGATAACGCCAATGTATATGTGATTCTGAAATTGTTATATAGATAGCGCCATTGTATATGTTATTCTGAAATTGTTATATATAACGTCAATGTATATGTTATTCTGAAATTGTTATATATATATAACGCCAATGTATATGTTATTCTGTAAGTGTTATATATATAACGCCAATGTATATGTTATTCTTAAATTGTTATATATATATAACGCCAATGTAAATGTTATTCTGAAATTGTTATATATATAACGTCAATGTATATGTTATTCTGAAATTGTTATATATATATAACGTCAATGTATGTGTTATTCTAAAAGTGTTATATAGATAACGCCAATGTATATGTTATTCTGAAATAGTTATATAGACAACGCCAATGTATATGTTATTCTGAAATTAATATATAGATAAGCCAATATACATGTTATTCCGGAATTACTATATGTATAACATGAATGTATGTTATTTAAAGTTTGTTTATATATAATTTAGACACATGTTTTGATGAGAAAAAACAAAGTTGTATCACTTATGACGAGCATGCTCTTAAAAAGTTATCAAGAAACGTCCACACATTCAGTATAAGTCGTGTGATGTTACCAGATTCGTATTCAAATTAGTTTATATCGTACTTTAAATCTGAGAGGAAACCCATTGCAATATGCTCGATTTGAAACAACGGGATAAACGAAGGATTTGTAGTTTGTTTAATTTTTATCATATGTCAAGTATTCATTTAAATAAAATGAAGTTCCCATCTAGTAAATTATAGTAATGAACTCGAATAACCACTAATAGACACGTGCATTATTTGTATTTAAATTGTTTCTTTCGAATAATTATGGAAAAGTTATATAGAAAAAAACACATTATATAAATATTGCATACCTGTGAGGGTGACAGTGGATATTGTCAACCTGAGGAAAATAATGTCGACCGAGGCGAAGCATTCAAGAGTAAATATATGTATATGTTTGAAGATTGTTTTAGTGGGACTGATATAGGGACGAAGAACATAAAAGCTAATAATGAGTAGTTTATATTTAAAGAGAAGAATACTGTTATATGCGTGTGTAAACGTGTATAAACTGGGTAAAGACTTATCTAAAAAATCTGAAACTTTGCAACTGGAGGTAAGTGCATGAATTTTCGTTCCTCGTGTGTGTTTTGGTCGTACCCTAAATTGGTTTTCACATATGCTGTTGTTCAGTACAATTTTGGATACATCCCTATGTGTTTCTATTTATGTTTTTATACATCTTTACAACAAAATTTAAGTGTATCGTTTGCACATTTCGCTGGATTATATTTTGTTGGGATGTACATTTTTATTTACACCGTTTAGTCATTTATGGTGCTGAAGATAACAAAATAGCGACATACACGATTTAAGCTCACCAGTAAGCCGTAAGAATTGACCAAAACAACACAGAAATATGTAAAAAAGAATGCGTTTCGTGTGGGGGAGGGCGGGGAGAATGCGTGGGGGGTTGGGGGGGGGGGACGGGGGGGGGACATAGCTATATGTGTAAGAATTGACCAAAAAAACACTGAAATATGTAAAAAATAAACAAAAATAAAAACATCGAGTTTCGAACGAGGTGTGAGTGTGAGGGGTGGGGGGCGCAGGGGCAACATAGCTATATGTGTAAGAATTGACCAAAACAACACAGAAATATGTAAAAAATAAAATGAATTTCGAGTGGGGGGAAGGGGAAGGGCAGTGGGAATGTGGGGTGGGGAGCAACATAGCTATATGTGTAATAATTGACCAAAACAAAACAGAAATATGTAAAAATAAAAAATAAAAAATGAGTTTCGAGTGGTGGGTGCGGTTGACGGGGGGGGGGGGGGAGGGGGGAGGCGGGCGGGGGTGTTGAGGGGGCAACATAGCTATATGTGTAAGAATTGACCAAAACAACACAGAACTATTTAAAACAAATAAATAATAATAATAGTTTCGATTTGGGGGATGGGGGAGGGGGGCTGAAAGGAAGGGTGGGGGGCAACGTAGCTATATTTGAAGAATTGATCAAAAGAACACACAAATATGTAAAAAAAAAATTAAAAAAGGGCGTGCGGAAGGCGGGCCTGGGGTGCGGGGAGGAAGGAGTCCAAGCCCCCAATATTGGTGAAGTATGAATAAAATGCATAATGCTATAAGAAATCCCAAACCAAAATTATAGATATATACAACAGGTTACATGAAAACCTAGATCTGCCTTCATTTCACATTTTATGGGCCATCACAATTTGTGTTCCATGGGAGCCCAGAATTTGCAGAAGACAAAATTACTTATGCAACCCTTTACAAAATACTATATATATATATATATATATATAATATAACGAAACCAATTCCCAAGTTTGATGTGAAATAGACACATTTTAAGGGACCAAAATTGCTTGTGCAGTCCTTAAGTAAGCCCATGGCCAAATTTGGTTGTGCTAGGATAAGAAATGTAAGAGAAATAGACGTGCACAGCTTACACGCAAACCTGGATGTGGGACGCCAACGCCAACGGCAACGCCGACGCCGGGGTTATTACATAAGCTCTCTTATTCTTCGAATAGTCGAGCTAAAAATTTTAACACAATCTTATACTTGAAAAGGAAAATGACATTGTCAGAAAAGCACTTTTAAAAACATATGTAGGCTGTGCATTAATTAAGAAATAATAAATATGTACCTGTGTTTTATCGGTGAATACAGATAGGAGTCCGGATGCGTAGTAATTAAATCACGAGCGCGTTTTCACGGATATTTTTTTATTTAAAATTAGTATTAGTATGTAGATTACATTTCGGAAGGCATGTTGTTGACATTAAATATTGAATGAGCGGTTAAAATATGAAGATCACGACTGAATTAATGAAAGACAACCTTACAAATTTCGTACTCAATTTGATTCGTACTCAACTTGATTCGTGCTATCGGTATTATTTCAAACGATGCATAATTTCTCCGGCGGCATCGACAGTGACATTGACTTTAACGGCAAAATAACTTTACAATTACATGGTTAAACTCAACGATACCTTTGAGAGGTATTTAGCTTCAATACCATCAAAGGTATTGCTATGACACGTAATACGTATATTTACTGAGGTAAGCCATAATCCCCTCACTAAGCCCCACCACACCAGTGATATTGATCTTTAAATTAAAGACAAAAAGCTGTTTGCATTTTCACCATATATTTCACTTTGTGAATGACATGCTTTGATACTTCAAGTAAACATTCACTGGGGTTTACTCTTCCTACCAAGCCACACCCCACATCTGACCTGGAAATTGACTTCGCCACCAAAGATGTGCCGTGAAATATAATATAAAACAATGAATCACGGCACTCATATTGTTGATGAATGCTCTCTGTGGATATTCATTTTCACTATAATGTACGTTTTTATACCTCTCCCACTACCACCACAAACCTATGTGTGAATTAAGAAGAACCCGATAGGCGAAACAGCCCATGGCGATTCTCTTTTATCACAGAAAAGGGGAGAAAATATAAACTTTTTGGGAAATGGAAAATGCCCTAGCATAGGATTAAATTCAATGAGAATATAGTTCCATAGTAAATAAATACTTTAATTATGTTTTACACATGCAAACATTGTTTGTATTGGTGGAACCGTTGATATTTAAAACGCTTTCATAGGTACGTCATTGTTTCGGTAACAACGCTTCTATAGGGGTCTTACTTTCAAAGTGCCGTATTTAAAATCATGATTAAAAAACATTATACAATGTTTAAATTCACTTGATAATACATGTAATGTGATTGGCTTGTTGAAGTTAAAGGGCAGTGGTAAATCATTCTGAGGGTTCAATTTTCTAATGCAATATCGCTTTTTATGTTGGAAATGTCCAAGCCAAGAGAGAGAGAGAGAGAGAGAGAGAGAGAGAGGGAGAAGATCTTGTGGTATTAGCTGTTCGTGGCTGTGTCTCTTGATCTGAAAAGTGCAGATTGATGTAAGGCGACCAGCAGGCTCGGTAATATGTAAGATGTTAACAAGTAGTTTTATCAGAATGTCTGATTTATATCTGGTGCATATGTATTTAGTAGATAATTCATTGAACACAGCTGTTACGAATGTGTTTGGATTGTGACTCATGATAACATAGGACCTTAAGAATAATACACATACTTCACTGTCATGGGTCACAAGTGTTACTAACATAAGACAATCAAAATGCCTCCAACCTCAAGTTATTTATTGCTGACGGAAATTAGCGAGCCGTTGCTTTAGAGGCGGAAAGTATAATCAGTCCTAATGCATAGTGTAGGTCATGGTGAAATGGTCACCATTTAATGATATGTAAAAGAAATTCAGGTCAAACCAAATTCCACCGTGTACGATTGCCGATCAGCCATTACATTATTACAAATGAACTGCAGGCCATCTTCTAAATGGAATCCTTCCATATTGATCCCCCTCCCAATCTTTCACTTACTGGGTTAATTAACAGTTGGTTCAATAAAAGCTGGTTCCCAAAACGAAGACCACTAAATGTTGCATTGTTAATATTTTACTTATAAGTAGATTTTACCTTTTTACTTATAAGTTCATACTAGTCTCGGTGGCACAATCAGCAGCGAATAAGTCACAGTTCTATATATAACATTTTAAAATATTGTAGTCCATGTTCGAAACTTGAGGATAATATGTTTCAATTTTTTTTCTTATTTCACTAAGATGGTTTTCTATCGCTACCTACTTTAAGATTCAAGTCTTTTACTGAAAAAAAGAGAGAAAACACATGTGGAAATATAAGTTTAAATGTGATTTTAAACTCGGATGTCGGCTGTCCGTCTTTTGGTTCGTTGAATGCTGTACTGTAAAGAAACTTGAACCGGCTAGCATTAATGTGATGTGCTGTCTCAATGCGGATGAACACGATATAGGACAATACACCATTCGCGGCGATAGATGCCTTGCATCAAACATTTCTTGTTCAGTATGCGAAATATGTGTAAGCATTGTTTGCACATTCATAATTTGAAAAAGCGAAAGAATACAATACCAAGCGTGCCTATTATGAACTATAATGCATTTAATATGTATATAGTGACTAATAATCCTTATTAGGCTGGGTATTCATTTGTTTACTTAATATTGTCTATATTATACTGTATTGTTTTGTATATGTCATAATTTATAACAATGTTAAATGTCACTTAAAATAAAATAAAAACAAATGAAATGATTACGAAATCGTCGATGTCGCGTTGTATAACAGACTTCAAGTTATGTATGATCGCCTTTGCTTATTGTCAGATGTCTTCGTCATTATTTAAAACGCAGTGATAAAGATTAATTTATCGTCGTATCAGACCCTAAACAGATAAATAACTGATATTAAACCCACACCTGATATATAATATCTAACCTGATATAAAACAGACAACATTTATCAATCTAAATGACCTGACTTCACCCTTTAACACCAATGTACTCGAGTAAAGTGCAACGACACTAATATACCATAGACGCAACATTGTTTCCTTATAATATAAAAAGTAAAATTTAAAGAATATATGTATTACATCAGAACAAAGAACCTCACACATATTACAAAGTTTCAAGTAAATGAATTGAGTTGAATCGGGTTTTACGGCGAACCAACGCAATCAGGTGAAATGATGCCGACAGGAATGGACATTCCAGGCCCAACTACCAAATACATCAGAGTTGATGTAAATGCTGATTTTCAGAACTCTCAGCAATAAAGATGGATTGATTTTTGTTTTAAATGTTTTTTAAATACAAAAAAAATGAAAATAATGAACATGAATTCGGGAGGAGTGTACTCTTTTGTATGAAAAGCAGTTGTCCTATTCTTGGCAAGAAATCACACGGGGTTACAGTAAACGAAAGAAAGTTCTTCAGAAAGCACGTCATCCGTTATGACCGACTGACCATATAACACATTCGTGTTAATGGATTCGGCTACCTCAGAAGGAAGCATTTTTAGTCATAACAGCTTGTCGAAAAAACAGCGGCTGACTTTTGTTCAATTTGATTTGTTATTTGTAAATGCACTATAACGTCTATTGTGTGTATCCGTGAGCAGAAAGGGAAAACGGTTCAAATAAGTAAAAAAGTCGAACAGGAAATGCAGGTTTCACAGAATACAGTAAACCCCAAAACACGCAAAACGACAACCATGAATGGCAATATTAATAATGAATAAATGCATAAGACGTCACAAACACAAAAAGGGTTGACAATAGGACTACCGCCTTGGAACGGTCAGTGGCAAAAAAGGCCGCTGAGATTTAGTTCAGGTTTTAGTGGGTAACATTTTAAATGTTCGAATAGTTGCATCTTGAATGTGAGGATCAAAGTGTTGTAGTCAACGTTTGCTGTCTAATCTGTTTTCAGCCAGACAACAAAGAAATGTGTTCTATCTCTCTTGAAATTGGGAAGAGAAATGTCCTGTTTTATGTTTGTATTGTCGCATTTCCTTCTTTTATTCCTTTGTACTTGTTTGTTTTGATTGCGCGTTTTTGATTGACTGTATTCTCTGAATGCTACATATTTTATAGATACTTGTAAGGATTGTTGTAATGTACTATTGTATCTGAACATGGCGTGCTTGAACCTAGTGTCGATGATGAGGCCTATCCAGTGTGTATGTAGTAAACATATTTAAATATAGAAAAAAAATCTTCATTTTTTTAATTTTGATTTTATGTGTGTTCTTAAAACAATAAAGATATAAAAACAAAGTGTTTGTATTTAGTATAGCTAAAATGTTTACTTGTTTTATTTTTATTTTCTTCATAAAAGTTAAGTATAATGTATATCTAATACGTAAGCTAATATTTAATATAGAAACGATGAAAAAAAATGTAATCTGCCACGGTCCTTTGTGTATAAACGTGGGTTAATCTCTTAATAAGCATGTTAGATGTAAAAAAAAACTTTTCATGCTTTTTCAATAAATAAGCTTCAAAATCGTTAATAATTGTTGATGTGTTTGTGTTGCTGTTGGTATGTTGCGTATGTGTGTTTTGTTGAGTATGTGTTGTGTTGTGTACATGTATTGTTGTTGTTGTTTTTGTTGGAGGGGGTTGCATTAGTAGCATCCTTTTATCAGTTGCACTGTTTTCTAAATTACATTAGGGGACGTAAGAGGTATTATATTACCTCTAGCGAACAGATTCAATACAACCGACTCTAACATTCTCTCGTGTGTGTGTGTGTGTGTGTGTGTGTGTGTGTTGCTTCCAAGAGATTCATCAAAATATCAACCTACTGAAACTAACCACAGACTACATATTGGTGGCACTAACTACGCAGGTGTACAACTGACAAGCGGTTGTCATATCTCTTTTATCGCATCCATGTCAGTTTACAACAGGTCTTCACCTGTTGCTGCAGATAAGGCCATGCCGTTTTTTATTTATGTTTAGCGTCCGCGTGCGCCTAGGTTTTCACGTCATCAACCAAAAAAACAAAACAGTTTGGATGTCAGAATTTTTTACGAAAACAATTCGATTTACGCTCGCCGTGTCGATGACGACAACAAATCTGCGGCGATAACGCAGTAAATATTCGTCTCTACATGTTAAATCGGTCAGGAGGTTGCATAATAACATTATGAATCATGCAAGCGTTCATTGAAGCAGACTGGATTTGTACCACGGTGCTGACATTTTTTCTTTCGAATTTATTCTCTTTTCAACTTACACACACATTCTAGTGTTTTTTATTTAAAGCAAAAAAGAGGTAAATGAGGTGCAGTACTTATGGCGAGCAAAATAATTGCTTTTTAAAGAGAACGACAAATGGTATGTTATACAAACTGATTCGCAACAAACGTTCTCTTCACTGTTTGAAAATATCATAGATGCAAATGAAAAATCCACGCCTGGGGCTAGGTTTAAACATCCCATTGATTTGAAAGTTGTTACAATATTGAAGTGGGGTGGGGTTTGCTAGTGAAGGTGTTTTAACTCGAGCCGAGTTTCTTTCGAATTGAAGCCAACACAAGATGTTTCTAGTAACAAAAATGCATTCAGAGAACTTTTCTATATGAGTTTCCAAAATGCTTGTTTCTAGTCAGGTTTGTTATTGTTTTAACTATCCTTTATTAAACTTCGTTTTATGAGAAGGTTGTGTTTATACTTATATTGAACTCACAACCTTAGCATGTTAGGTTTGTGTGATTTGTTTAAATGCATTAAGCTATACATCCAAAAGATTTGATCATCTCATTCATCAAATGATTTGATCTCACTTGCCAGAATCTTATGTTTATGCATTATGAAAAACATATAAGTATTATACTCAAAAGCAGTAAATAATACTTGAACATTCCAAGTACTAGACTTAATAACTAATATGTGTATTATTTTTGACAAAGTCATTCGATGTCTATATAAGTTTCCAAAATGCTGGTTTTCTAGTGAATTATTTTATTGTTTTAACTATCCTTTATTAAACTTAAGTTTAATGAGACATCTTCATAGTTTAAATAAAGGTTTTAAATGTTTTACATCATGTTTTGTGACCATTTTTGCTGTATTAATGTTTTGTTTTTTCGAATAGAGTTTGTGTGTTTTTTTGAATAGGTAGCTAGGTTTCGCGAAATAGAGTTGACGCTAAACAAAAAAATAAAACGGCTTGGCCTAACTGTCTTTAAAAACCCGAGTTGTCCGTCAAAAGTTTATAGTCGGATATCCGTTCTTCACCGCGCCAAGTGACAGAATGTGGACTTTGAAATCATCGCTTGTTTTGTGTTTGACACTTAGTGTGTTTGCTGCTGACATGGGTAAGATTTTCTTTGAAATTCCTAGAAAAAATATTGTCATATAAAGGTCCAGTGTCACCGTGTTGGTCTTGGTTATATTTCGATTTATTAAAGGTTTGACTGTAGTGAATTGCACATTTTATTTGTTTAATGGCAATTCGTTCACCGCGTCTTGCGACCATTAAACGACTGAACTAAGTTATATTTCAAAGCTGATTATACCGTTTCTGAAGAATTTTTCTTTTGTGCTGTTTTTTTCTGACAAAAACAATTGAAATAAAACTAAATGTCATCAACGGTTTAACGTCACAGGACTTGATTTGCGACGGGTTTGGATATTTTGGGTAACTTAACAAAATAAAATCATGTTAATACTTTATATTATTAATCAAGGGAGTCGACTGTTAAAGTGAATATAGCGACACAGCTAAACCATTTTTATTGTTGAGAATTCTGAAAAAATAAGGGTGAATGAATTATCAAAATCAGATGATAAACAATGAAGATATGATCCGTCTTTTGGTTCGTTGAATGCTGTACTGTAAAGAAACTTGAACCGGCTAGCATTAATGTGATGTGCTGTCTCAATGCGGATGAACACGATATAGGACAATACACCATTCGCGGCGATAGATGCCTTGCATCAAACATTTCTTGTTCAGTATGCGAAATATGTGTAAGCATTGTTTGCACATTCATAATTTGAAAAAGCGAAAGAATACAATACCAAGCGTGCCTATTATGAACTATAATGCATTTAATATGTATATAGTGACTAATAATCCTTATTAGGCTGGGTATTCATTTGTTTACTTAATATTGTCTATATTATACTGTATTGTTTTGTATATGTCATAATTTATAACAATGTTAAATGTCACTTTAAATAAAATAAAAACAAATGAAATGATTACGAAATCGTCGATGTCGCGTTGTATAACAGACTTCAAGTTATGTATGATCGCCTTTGCTTATTGTCAGATGTCTTCGTCATTATTTAAAACGCAGTGATAAAGATTAATTTATCGTCGTATCAGACCCTAAACAGATAAATAACTGATATTAAACCCACACCTGATATATAATATCTAACCTGATATAAAACAGACAACATTTATCAATCTAAATGACCTGACTTCACCCTTTAACACCAATGTACTCGAGTAAAGTGCAACGACACTAATATACCATAGACGCAACATTGTTTCCTTATAATATAAAAAGTAAAATTTAAAGAATATATATATTACATCAGAACAAAGAACCTCACACATATTACAAAGTTTCAAGTAAATGAATTGAGTTGAATCGGGTTTTACGGCGAACCAACGCAATCAGGTGAAATGACGCCGACAGGAATGGACATTCCAGGCCCAACTACCAAATACATCAGAGTTGATGTAAATGCTGATTTTCAGAACTCTCAGCAATAAAGATGGATTGATTTTTGTTTTAAATGTTTTTAAATACAAAAAAAATGAAAATAATGGACATGAATTCGGGAGGAGTGTACTCTTTTGTATGAAAAGCAGTTGTCCTATTCTTGGCAAGAAATCACACGGGGTTACAGTAAACGAAAGAAAGTTCTTCAGAAAGCACGTCATCCGTTATG
The DNA here is from genome assembly GCA_037043455.1 of Cyrtodaria siliqua. NCBI lineage: Eukaryota > Metazoa > Mollusca > Bivalvia > Adapedonta > Hiatellidae > Cyrtodaria > Cyrtodaria siliqua. The sequence goes on from JAWPHD010004712.1 coordinate 136,315, forward strand.
ACCGACTGACCATACAACACATTCGTGTTAATGGATTCGGCTACCTCAGAAGGAAGCATTTTTAGTCATAACAGCTTGTCGAAAAAACAGCGGCTGACTTTTGTTCAATTTGATTTGTTATTTGTAAATGCACTATAACGTCTATTGTGTGTATCCGTGAGCAGAAAGGGAAAACGGTTCAAATAAGTAAAAAAGTCGAACAGGAAATGCAGGTTTCACAGAATACAGTAAACCCCAAAACACGCAAAACGACAACCATGAATGGCAATATTAATAATGAATAAATGCATAAGACGTCACAAACACAAAAAGGGTTGACAATAGGACTACCGCCTTGGAACGGTCAGTGTCAAAAAAGGCCGCTGAGATTTAGTTCAGGTTTTAGTGGGTAACATTTTAAATGTTCGAATAGTTGCATCTTGAATGTGAGGATCAAAGTGTTGTAGTCAACGTTTGCTGTCTAATCTGTTTTCAGCCAGACAACAAAGAAATGTGTTCTATCTCTCTTGAAATTGGGAAGAGAAATGTCCTGTTTTATGTTTGTTTTGTCGCATTTCCTTCTTTTATTCCTTTGTACTTGTTTGTTTTGATTGCGCGTTTTTGATTGACTGTATTCTGTGAATGCTACATATTTTATAGATACTTGTAAGGATTGTTGTAATGTACTATTGTATCTGAACATGGCGTGCTTGAACCTAGTGTCGATGATGAGGCCTATCCAGTGTGTATGTAGTAAACATATTTAAATATAGAAAAAAAATCTGCATTTTTTTAATTTTGATTTTATGTGTGTTCTTAAAACAATAAAGATATAAAAACAAAGTGTTTGTATTTAGTATAGCTAAAATGTTTACTTGTTTTATTTTTATTTTCTTCATAAAAGTTAAGTATAATGTATATCTAATACGTAAGCTAATATTTAATATAGAAACGATGAAAAAAAATGTAATCTGCCACGGTCCTTAGTGTATAAACGTGGGTTAATCTCTTAATAAGCATGTTAGATGTAAAAAAATTTTTTTCATGCTTTTTCAATAAATAAGCTTCAAAATCGTTAATAATTGTTGATGTGTTTGTGTTGCTGTTGGTATGTTGCGTATGTGTGTTTTGTTGAGTATGCGTTGTGTTGTGTACATGTATTGTTGTTGTTGTTTTTGTTGGAGGGGGTTGCATTAGTAGCATCCTTTTATCAGTTGCACTGTTTTCTAAATTACATTAGGGGACGTAAGAGGTATTATATTACCTCTAGCGAACAGATTCAATACAACCGACTCTAACATTCTCTCGTGTGTGTGTGTGTGTGTGAGTTGCTTCCAAGAGATTCATCAAAATATCAACCTACTGAAACTAACCACAGACTACATATTGGTGGCACTAACTACGCAGGTGTACAACTGACAAGCGGTTGTCATATCTCTTTTATCGCATCCATGTCAGTTTACAACAGGTCTTCACCTGTTGCTGCAGATAACTGTCTTTAAAAACCCGAGTTGTCCGTCAAAAGTTTATAGTCGGATATCCGTTCTTCACCGCGCCAAGTGACAGAATGTGGACTTTGAAATCATCGCTTGTTTTGTGTTTGACACTTAGTGTGTTTGCTGCTGACATGGGTAAGATTTTCTTTGAAATTCCTAGAAAAAATATTGTCATATAAAGGTCCAGTGTCACCGTGTTGGTCTTGGTTATATTTCGATTTATTAAAGGTTTGACTGTAGTGAATTGCACATTTTATTTGTTTAATGGCAATTCGTTCACCGCGTCTTGCGACCATTAAACGACTGAAATAAGTTATATTTCAAAGCTGATTATACCGTTTCTGAAGAATTTTTCTTTTGTGCTGTTTTTTTCTGACAAAAACAATTGAAATAAAACTAAATGTCATCACGGTTTAACGTCACAGGACTTGATTTGCGACGGGTTTGGATATTTTGGGTAACTTAACAAAATAAAATCATGTTAATACTTTATATTATTAATCAAGGGAGTCGACTGTTAAAGTGAATATAGCGACACAGCTAAACCATTTTTATTGTTGAGAGTTCTGAAAAAATAAGGGTGAATGAATTATCAAAATCAGATGATAAACAATGAAGATATGATCATTTGAAGATTCTGTTGAAACGGATATATAAACCGCCATTTTGAGAGCTAAGACGGCACAGTTATAAATGACCATATATGGAATATTTTTATATATGAACGTTTACTGATTCATAGGGTGTGTGGGGTGGGGGCAGTGAAATGACCGCAACTGTATGAAAAATATATAAACTTAATGACAATAATGCTTTAGATGACCAATAAAGGACTTTGCATTCATTTGCAGTGATTTTGCTTTAAATGATATTTATCAATATTCCTTATATGGTAATTTGGAACTATGACGTCATAGTTCTCAAAATGGTGGCTCCCATATCTAATTTTGATAATACTTTCACCTTTTTCCAAGTTTTTCAGAACTTTCATTAATAGGGCGTGTTTGGCTGTGTCGCTACATTCCCTTTAAGGTTAAATCATTTAACCCCTTAACTGTTTGTCTAAGAAGTATACTAAATACGTTTAATTCCGTAAACATACACAAGTATCACACGTTATTGTTTACATGCCTCCTATCACTATAATGGCTGTTTTCCTTTGGATACAGAAGAATATCTCCATCTACCAAGATTTCAGAATTAATATCACAATCAATAAAAATACCAGCTTCATATTTAGAATTCAAAACGAATTTCGTGAAATAAAGAGCAACATTTAAAACGTTACTTTAATACCTGCTTTTTTACCTGCTTTTAGAAAATGGACGTTGCTCTTTATTACTTACTCATTCCGAAGCGGTTTGCAGGGGTAAAATGGTCAAAACACGTCAGTATGCCATAAAAACGGAACTTCTAAATTTCGCGAAAGGCCGTTATTCCAGCTTTAACCGATGTTCCCTGTTTATAATATAATGTATGCATGTGCCTATTAAATGCAAATGTTTTACCTACAGACAACCATTGCTGAATACGGGTCAATCATTATTTCAGTTGGTTCATGTAATATTCTAACGCACTTGCCAAAACCCTGCAATCCGGTTGGTTGACGTTCAAACGATTGCGACAATTAAATAGTGCGTAACCCGTCGCAAATCTAGTCATGTAACGTTGAACCCTCAAAGACGTGATGTCATTGTATTTTATTTCAATAAGGCTGTGAGTAAAACTGTCAAAAACAATGAAATGCGTCAGAAACCGGTCAACCAATATTGAATTTTTGACTTTTGCGACGGTATATCAGTCGTTTAACGGTCGCAAGTCGTGTTTAACTAATGACTAATATACCGTCGCAAATTTCAAAAGTCCAATACAGTTAACCCTATAATGTATAAACTCATTAAACTTACATGCAAACCCGACTATGACAACAAAAACATACATTTTGCCTGTCTGGTTTTGACGTTTATAAAGACTGCATATTTGCATATATTCCTCCAGTGGACAGCCACTATCGACTCGGATCGACCAGCCCTGTCTCTCGATGGTGACATAAACCGCTCGGTCCCGTGTATCCGAGTATATCTTTCTTTCGAGTATGTTAAAACATCTTAGGAATATATTCGATAGTAAGCGTAGGGAACGGTTCCCGGATTCCTTTTTATCTTTCCCCTCTCTCGGGGTCAGCTCGAAACAATCGCAACAATGCGTTGATGAGCCGTTAAACAGCAATTCAATTCAATTCTGATTGTAAGTTGGCATAAATCCAGTATTACAATGTGTGAATAAGCGTGTATTGTTCCTCGCAGTACTACACTGGGTGTTTAGTGTTTGGCATAAATGGGTGAATAAGCGTGTTCCACGCAGTACTACACTGGGTGTTTAGTGTTTGGCATAAATGTGTGAATAAGCGTGGTCCTCGCAGTACTACACTGGGTGTTTAGTGTTTGGCATCAAATGTGCGAATAAGCCTGTTCCTCGCAGTACTACACTGGGTGTTTAGTGTTTGGCATAAATGTGTGAATAAGCGTTGCAGTACTACACGGGGTGTTTAGTAAACTAGAACTAGGTTTTAAGTCTCATCTGCAGGATTTAATTTTTTGATAATTAATCAAAATTCGATCCTGAATGGGACAAAAACTTCAAATCCCTGAATTACTAAGCCGAAGTTCTAACCATTACAACACTGCCTCACCTGTGTGGGATTCCCACCAGTGAGGGATTACAATGATGCCATTTGTTGAGTTTTTTTAAATCGTTAATACATGAATTATTTTGTCTTCAGCGGTTAGCACACCGGACTGGACAACATACCAGCCAATGAGTCAGTGTACAGATGTTGACGAGCACGGGTGCTACACGTGCAAAATGTGCATGACAAAATGTAAGTGTATATAGTTATATTACTATATCTCATGGCAGGTACACCTGTTACACGTGCAAAATGTTCATGGCCAAATGTAAGTGTATATAGTATATATTATTTCTCATGACAATTACACGTGCAAAATGTGCATAACAAAACATACGTGCACATGTGCACATAGTTATATTCCTATTTCTCATGACTGTTACACTTGCAAAATGTGCATGATCAAATATAAGTGTAATATCTTGGTATATTCTAACCCTGCAATCATGAATGTGAATTCGGGGACCAGTAGATTATACTGCGTACCGGATACCAGTCTACTTGGTCCTACCGAATACACACTCATGACAAGCCGCATAGGAAAATGTGGGGAAAATCCCGCACAGTTTCTATGCGGGTGTTTGTACAAAATACGAAGAGGAATATCGATATAAAAATATGTTTTTTGACAGAAGAATTATATATTCTATCGAATGGTATGTTTGACAATAATAGTGTTGACCGATAAGATACTAAAATCGGCAAGCAACAACACCCAGTGACATCTGAAAAATTAAAATGTTCGTTTCTGGCCAGACGGTGCTCAGGTAAAAAAATACCTCTACAAATTGCCAACAAGAAGATCGTCTTCACCTGTTGACAGTCTGTGGTGAAAATTATACAGGTCCTGGCAGAGTTCAAGAATGAAATAATTATTGCTAAAATACAACTAAATTGCTGGAAAGACTCCCGAAGCATCAGGAGATGCACGAAAATGGAACACAAATATAAACACTGACTGACTGGAACTTGGACAATGTTGAACTGGTAAGTTTTTAATAATTCTTTTGCTGACACTCCTTTTTGCATGTGTACTATGTCGGAGTGATTTAGTATTCAACATTCAGGGGCGTAGCTAGCCCTCTATTCATGTGGGGTCCGGGGCATGACCCCCCGGAAAATTTTGAAAACAATGGTGCAATCTGGTGCATTCTGGGCGTTCTGAAGTGCTTTTGTCAGAATCATGTGGATTCAGCCGCGTACTCGCGTATAGGCAGCTACGCGCCTGACATTTATAAACACATGTATTGGGGTTTCAGGGAGACCTTTGGAAAAAAATGCCTACAGAGTACTAAGAGCATGCATAGAAAACACATCTATTTTTCTTTTTGACCATGAGCATTTTGTTCCCTGCTTTTGGACATTCATACCCTTGACCTGAATTTCATGGCATTTACTAGTGTTTTCACATTTTTTGATTTTTCACGACTGTAACTCAGCAGTGGCGTAGCTGCACTAAGGCACTGCAGGCCCGGGCCTGCAGATTATTCTGAGAAATTCCAGGAAATACAAATTACATGTATTACATGTATACTTACTCCCTGGTAAAGCCAAATCTGCAATAAACACTGCGAGTGGGGAGGTGTGTCTAATAAAAATTAAGCAAAAACATGTAGTTTAAGCATTTTAAATGCATCGCGAGATTGCGCCAGATACACTATCAAAAAAATTCTGTGGGACAGTGCTCAGAAATTAAGCGGACCTGCAGCTTCAAAAAGGCCAGCTACGCCCCTGTTCATGCCCATCCATTGAACGTTTCGTACACATACATATTCTTCACGTAATTGAACATGGAACATGTAAACTGAGTACAGGGTACAAAACATCTGATGGCCAGGGTACAGAATGACAATGACGACTGTATGCATCATCCAAAACATTTTAGACAAAAAAACGAAATTTTTCGTAAGAAGCGTCCATAACTAGAGACTTGTCCAACAAGGTATCCAAAAAACAACAACATTTTTTGATGGAGACAATGTTTGTATCAATAGAAATATGCCCTAAAAAAAGCCATTTTCGCGTGTGAAATTTTTATTTCTCGACCAATTTTAAAAATACGTCATTTACCACTAAAATGTCTGTTTTACCACTATATAAAACATATTAAGGCACTTCCGGTTATCAAATTGTGTCTGAAAAGTAAAACAAACCTTTGGCGGAAACTATAGCGCCCCAAACAATAAGATCATAAGATAAGTTACTTAAAAAGAATCACGGCCAATAGCGATTCTAACACAGGGGGTTAAAACATGTTCAAGTTTGTATGAATGAAAACATATGTCTTAAATGAAAACGTGAAAACGTGGCTCCATCGTAAATGTAGTGTCTACTAAAGAATTTGCAGCAACTCTGCAGTTCTGCAGGTGAAAAGGTTCTAAGCCCATTCTCCGAATTTTATCTTGATGTAAATAGAGGATGAGCCTGGCAAGTTCTTTCATGTTAGGCGCCATATAACTTTTCATGTGTTGGTGTGCCTTAAAACCCAGTTCAGTTCAGTTAAATATTTATATCGTTCGACGTGACCGTTAATGATGGATAACTTTTAAACGTTTTCACCTGACAAATAGTGGATCTATTGGAATTTGAGGGAAAGAAATCAGTTAAAATGGGACAAGAGCAGTGTTTTTCCCCTTATATAAGTGGTCCCATAAAATTATACTATTCCCAAAGCAAAAGAGTAGGAAAGAAAAACTTCTTAATTCAAAAATGTGTAAATATTTTACACTGAAACATTAAACAGAACAAGAAATATCACTAAGTGATAAATGCCCCCGAAGTGACCTCTAAGTATGACCTTGACCTTGGAGCCATGGACCTTGATTTTGTGCACGACACGTCGTTTGGTTGTGGTGAGCAGTTGTGCCAAGTTATTTGAAAATCCGTCCAGCATGCAAAAGTTATTGACCGGACACGATTTGACCTTTGACCTATAAGTGTGACCTTGACCTTGGGGCCACATACCTGGATTTTGTGCGTGACACATCGTCTTGTTGTGGTGAGCACTTGTGCCAAATTATTTGAAAATCCGTCCATGAATGCCAGAGTTATTGACCGGACACAATTTGACTTTTGACCTCCAAGTGTGACCTTGACGATCTGGGTTTGCGCGCGACACATCGTTTTGTTATGATGATCAGTTGTGCCAAGTTATTTAAAAATCCCTGCAGTGGTTGTGACGTTGCGGTCCGGACACGAAATTGCGTACCTGTATAAACTTCAAGTGTAACCTTGACCTTTGAGGTACGGATCTTGGTTTTGCGCACGACACTCGTCTTGTTATGGTGATCACTTGTGCCAAGTTATTTAAAAATCCCTGCAGGGGTTGTGACGTTACGGTCCGGACACGAAATTACGTACCTGTTTTTGACCTATGAACTTCAAGTGTGACCTTGTCCTTTGAGGTACGGACCTGGGTTTTGCTCGCGACACGTCATCTTGTTATGGTGATCACTTGTGCCAAGTTATTTAAAAATCCCTGCAGGGGTTGTGACGTTACGTTCCGGACACTAAATTGCATACCTGTTTTTGACCTATGAACTAAGTGTGACCTTGACCTTTGAGGTACAGACCTGGGTTTTGCGCGCGACACATTTTGTTATGGTGATCACTTGTGCCAAGTTAATCAAAAATCCATGCAGGGGTTTTGAAGGTACAGTCCGGACACGGAAAGCGAAATGACGGACGGACAGACAGACAGAATCCGGACAGAATGGGACGGACAGACGGACGGTGCGATTACTATAATTTTTCGGGGGCATAAAATATGGAAAATATTTACTTTTTTGGGAGGGTCACAATGAAATACTACAAGAGAATGTATATATAGTGCTAACTAATGGTGCTATATTCACCAATCACACTAAATCCAAATTGCCTCTAGTCCCTTTAAGTTGAATAATTCATGAAAGGGGTGTTTCAGTTGTTTTTTCCTTTTCTGGATGACAAAAATATTTTTCTCTCTTTCAGGTTGACTACATGAAGTACATGTACAGGGATCCTCCGAAAATGTACAAAGTGCAGAACACGGGACGTCACTTCCGTGCAATCCATTTGAAGCAGTTTTAACACCACAAACACCACAACTGTAGACATTATATAAGAGCGACATTGGCAAAATAAATGACAATTTGTCTGATGTACAGTTAACGCGCTTCATGAAATTTGCCATTTACTACCAGCATTTAAAAGCGCACAAATGCCAAGTGAATATTTTATTCCCATTGCTATAGAACCAACAATAGTGTCTTGTGAGAATGATATTAAAAAAAAAAAAGATAAAATAGTATTAGAGAGACAACTATGGCCCGTGTATTTTAAGACATTGGAATAGCTGTTTTCTATTGAGACATATTGGATGCGAGAGCAACAATAGCTCTCCACCAGGAAAGTGACGGTCAAAAAATCAACCGTATTCCTGAAAGGGAGTGTTAAATACATTTAAGTTCAAGCTTAAAGGGACACATGGCAATCTGAGTTTTATTTCATGCATTATAATTAGTATGTGATTTATTAATCCCTTAATCCCGTATCATTTTGACTTAAAAACTTCTTGCATATATTTAAATAAAAAAAAAATTGTTTTCCTTCATTATTCTACATATTTTTTAAATATATTATTGCTGCAATATTATCAAAAGTCAATAATATATAAAAACAATTTACTTTGAACTATTCTAACAATTAATATTAATAATTGAACAAATGCAAGTTACGAAAAAAATAACGGAACACCGTGAGTTTTTAAAAAATCAAGATTGCCGTGTGTCCCTTTAAATGAACTAGTCAAAACAACTGCGACAACATCATGCAAAATTACGAGACAAAGTTTAAATAATACGAATATGGATGCTCACTATTTTATATTCACAGTCATGGTCATATTAATGCGTTAATAGATGGTTCGAAGATATACTGTTCAAAGATATATGTCTTAGATCGGTAACTTTTGCTTGTTAACAAGATAGGGCCTTCATTTTTAAGTTGATCTTTACCAAACTTTGTCAGTGTATTTGTATCTAGGAAAGCTTGGCGAAGTTCAAAAACCAGCCTGATCAGAATTGAATGTTGTTAACAGCTCATCAACACAGTATAGGTTATTTAGAGCCGCCCCAGAGAGAGCGAAAGGATACATAGAAATCCGGGAAATGTGCCCTACTCTTATTATCGAATAGATTCCTATGGTTCTTTAACATGCATGGAGGATAGACCGATACACGGGACCATCCTGTTTACGTTCCCATCCGACGGACGAGGCTATGGGAAAGTGTCTTGCCCAAGAACACACCGACGAAACTCAGTGGCACCACGGAGGATTGAACCCGGGGCCTCTAGTTACAAATCCGCCGTGCTACCGACTGCGCCACGCCAGCCCTCTCAGCCTGATCAGACCAGTTACACCACAGTAATGGCCCTTGATTTTCTTAAATATGCAAAATTAGGAACTTGGGGTCGTGAGTTCAAATTTATTATTATTTATTCTAACACGACCGCCGCAGTCTTTCATATACACAAAGAAGAGAGACAGCTGTATATTATTCTACGATAAAATACAGCTGTTCCATTAATTCCTTGCGTATATTTCATCCGTTGGAAGCGCCGCGTTTCATGACGTCACTTGGTAAATAAACGTCACGAAGACAAACTCAACAGTAATTTTAATGAAATGTTAATTACCAAAACCTTGCCATGCTCCCAATCAGTGTGCACACCCCGATATAAACCCATCATATGCATCAGTACATATAACATTAATAAGCATCTTGAACAAGCTGAGAACGTTTGACGTCATACAGCGCAAGCTATATGACGTAAGCAACGACTTCATTGTTTGTGACGTGACTACTAGTGTATTGAAACACAGAATTATGCATACGGAGGCGCCCAATGGAACAGCCTGTAAACATAGCAGCCTGATTATCTTGACCTCCGAGATAATATATAGTGCCCAAACAATAGCGTAAACAATGGGGTTATTGTTGTGTTAGAATCAAAATAATAAATAAGTACCTACCTGTATTTTATCGGTGAATAAAATACAGTTAGGAGTTTAGATGCGTAGTAATTAAACTCCTAACTGTATTTTATTCACCGATAAAATACAGGTAGGTACTTATTATTTCTTAATTTTAATTCTACTTTATTAGCTCGGCGCTTATGCTGTGGTGCGTCGTCCGTTTGTCCGTAAGCTTATTTTTTTTAGGCGACTATTGACAGATTTTCATGAAACTTCACAGGAATGTTGCTCTTGATGTTTAGTTCATCCTAGCATATATTCAGGTCGGACGGAATTTCAAGGTGGCCACCATTGCTAAAAGTAGATTTTTAAAAACTAATTTGTAGCAACTAACTTTTTGAAAACTATAAGTGATTTTGATAAGGGACTTTTTCTAAAATGATCAGCAAGACAAGGTGTTGGTCCTTGTTCATACTGACGTCATTTCAAATTTTTCAAATTCATACCATACTGACGTCATTTCAAATTTTTCAAATTCATCACTGATATTCGGCAGGTGCCCTCCTGATTTTTCAGGACTTCATCCGCAGTGCGGTAATTCGGTGTGCATATAATCCTAATACATTTAGGGATTCACGAACCTTTGGAGACCCTTTTAAAAGTACATAGAAATATAAAACACACATTTGAGGAAAGTTTGATGCTTTTGTCCAGCGTGTCTAGATTGGGTCCTAAAACCTGGGTTTTGGTCCCTAACTATATTATGCAAATCACCTGACCAGACTATTTTTCCCCCATAATTACAAGCGCCAAACACGAGAAATGATACTAGTATCGATGGAGGGCGAGAATGGGTCCTTGTTGAAAATTATTTTGATTCAACATTAAACATGGCTGCCAGTGGCCATCCTTGTTTACATAGACATGATAGAGTTATATAGTAATAACAACTTATAACAACTACTCCTCTGAAACTACCTCACAGATTTTCATGAATTTGAATTGGATTTTAAGGCTCACCTGAAACTTCACAGGAATGCTGAGCTAGCTATCAAAACCTACCAGTACAGCTTCAAGGTCATTGACCTCTTGTTTTATATTATTTGTTTGGTTGTTAAAGAGAAATATTTAAATATTTTTTATTTATGATTTGATCATTACATGTGTTGTTTAATTTTTGGTTCTTTTTTTTTTTTTTTTTTTTGAAACTTGTTTAAGTTTAATGTTTATTATTATTTATATTTTAAAATTAAAATTGTGAGTTTGTTTTAATTGTTAACATGGGTCAAAGGTTTAAATTTCTCTTGTTGTTTTTTTGTTGTTTTTTTTTGTTGTTTTTATTTGCAATTTTTTTAAAAGAAGTACTGAAGGGAATTTTATGATGACAACCCATGCACAAGAGCCATTTTGGCCAGTAGAGCGTCCACAGGCCATATTTGGCCTCTTATTTTGTTCTTATTCTACTACGTTGTGAAACTATTATTGGAATAATACAATCAACAATCAGCAAAAATAATTATCATTATACTATTCTTTCTTATAATTTATATTAATGATTAAACAAATGCAAGTTATGAAGGAAAACTAAGTGTGAGACTTTTAAAATATCAACATAGATTGTCGCTTTAAATTAAGAAGTGCAAAACAGTGATATCAAATTAATTATTTTGAAATTACATGTACCTCCATTTCAGTTGTTTGGTAAAAATGTTGTTCACTAAATATTGGTTGGATTTTGTTTTATCGGCAAGATAAATGATAATAAAATATACTATTATTACCATGTGGTTTCGTTTATTTTATCATGGTATTTCCTCAGTTGGTAGTATGTTGGCTTTGTTTGATAATTTAGTTAAATATTGACACTGGAAGAGCTTTAGGCTTGATTAGTTTATTTGAGAGAAAAAAAAACAACTTTGATCGACATGTTGCTACACAACGATACATTCACTGTTAGTTTACTTATGTTTTAATTTTAAGTTGCAAGCCTTTATAACCATATACTGGTAAAGTTTCGAACAGACATCAGTTGAAATATCACAACTCTGTTTTTAAATTAATATATTATCATAAACAACTATGAGATTATTAACTAAACCAACAGACTGGCAATGTATGTATTTGTTCATAGAGCGAGATAATTAAAGTAGTAATTTCTCTACTTGCTCCTCGAGGGAGTACAAAAAGTTACTCTCTCAGAGTCTGATCTTGATTTGAAATTACTTCAAATATCTGTAATGCAACACACTGGCACACAGATATATAACAAGCTAATTTTTGGTATGGTGCTTTAGGTCATTTTCAACACTTCTTATGACGGTCGATTTTCTGTGGTGGAGGTAGAGAAAAAAACGACAGTCTACACCCTTCTAGTTTAAGGCCACATTGAAAATAAGATGTATATGATGTATGTTATATAACTCTAATGTGTTACCTTCTTTAAATAAAGCTTTTATTATTATTATTATTATTAATCACGGTGGCGAATCCAATTGACTTTTTTGTACTAAGACAGGATGTATTATGTTGTGGCGTCCGCCTGACTGTTACGTTTTGCGATGTCCACTTGCTAACTCAAACACATTATCCAATCATTATGAAACTTGGAAATAATGTTTATGGTCATAATATCTCGGTCAAGTTCGAAAAACAGCTCAATCGTCCCAGTAACAACGGAGTTATGGCCCTTTAATTATTGAAAATTGACAATTTTGCGATATCCGCCCTTTTAGTCGAACACTTATTACCCAATCCCTATGAAACTTGGAAATAATGTTTACGGGCATAATATATCGGTCAAGTTTGAAAACCAGCCCAATCGCCTCGGTAACAACGGAGTTATGGCCCTTTATTGAAAATCGCCCCGGTAACAACGGAGTTGTGGCCCTTTAATTATTGAAAATTGACAATGTTAACGATGTTCGCTCAATAACTTGAGTATTTGTTGTTTAATCTTTATGAAACTTCGGAATAATGTTTATGGGCATAACATCTAGGACAGTTTCGGAAACCATCCTGATCGTCCCGGTAACAACGGAGTTATGGCCATTTATTTATTGAAAATGTTGATGATGTCCGTTAAATAACTTTAATATATGTTTTTTCAATCTTGATGAAACTCGGTCAAGTTCGAAAACCAGACCAATCGCCCTGGTAACAATGGAGTTCGTATTATGTCGCGGCACTAACACTTACAATCATTTATCACAATTACAAACAAGAAAAAAATGATGCAAAGCATCAATTCGCCGGCAATTCAACAGTTACTTCATGCATATCCACCTCTTTAAAACATTTATTTTAATATATTACCAATATCATATCAGGATATTTGGTAAAACTAGTGCGCTAATAGTTCTTTACAAAAACAAAAGAGCTATCATTAATTACTTCTCCTTCCAGTGCATGTTAGCAAACCTATGCACAAATATATTCGCCGGCAGAATGGGCGTATTTTGTCTCCAATAGAGACTCTTGTTAATCGTAAAATGTAAACAGCACGCGTGATTCAGATTTATAACTTTCTTAATATTTAACGAATTGTACTCAACTAAAACACAAGTACCCCTCCGCCGCAAAGAATAATTCCATGCATCCAGTACTTCCGGAGACTAGCCCTCCGAAAGTGTCGGATTTTTAAAGAAATCTATGACCGTATACATTTTGGGAAGGCTAATCTTAGAAAGAAATGGAGGAATACATTTTTTACCGTTTTCGGAGAACCTGACCTATAGTACCCTCCGGTTTAAACGAGTATGGGACTAATAAAATACAGGTAACATGCTTATATACTCTTGGTGTCATAGCAAGGTTCTCAACAGAGCCATTGCTTGACGTTCCGTTTTGCATGTCACAGTCGCGGCGCCTAAAGTGACCGATTATCTTAACATCATGTACAAGCCAAAACACCAATAGCATATACTTAACTCAATTTATGTTCACAAAACAGTAGTTACAGGGCAACGTAATTGTTCATGATGTACTTTGAAATAGTGGAAAATTACACCACCATCTCAAATCCTGAATCCGCATCTGCCGTAAGTCACTGAATGAATTGAATTGGGTTTAAGGCGCACCAACACATGAAAGGTTATATGGCGCCTAACAGGAATGAACGTGTCCGGCTCATACTCCATTTACATCAAGATACAATATGGAGAATAGGCATAGAACCGTCTGACCTGCAGAACTGCATAGTTGCTGCACATTCTATATACTCCATTTACGATAGAGCCACGGTTCAACGTGTCTATGAGAGGGGGGGGAGGGGGGGGGGATCATTACACTCACAATCCAGCAATACAAGTAAACGTCCACACTATTTACGCGCTATTAACAGTTTTGTTTACTAATACTTTATTGGAGATATGTTACAATACATCAATTCAACATCACAGTTACGCAAATGGATGGAACTACAAGCTATTAAAAGTGATATTAAATTCAATTAGATGTATATACGGGCTATTAATCAGTAACTTAGCACGTAATCGGACATATTACCACAATCACGGTACTGACCATATGTCATTTACGATCCCTTTTGTCGTTTTATCTCGGCGTGACCCATGCAGTGGACGTGAAACCCCGGAGGACCCATGTACAAGCCTCAACGACGCCACATATTCGTCGGTGCGTTCTTGGGCAAGACACTTTCACTTAGCCCCGTTGATTGGGCAGGGATGTAAAACGGGCGGTCTCGTGTATTTGAGTAAGGAAAGGAACTTAATAAGCATTACGCTTCCGTTCCAATTCTTTATTTGTTGTTATTGTATATATGCTTAACTTGTAAATACAATGAATAAAACATGTTTAAACTATTTCAGTCTATTTTCCGAAAAAGAACCACAGGAATCCAGCTTTAATAAGTTTAGACACATATCTAAGAAATAATGGTTTATTACGTCTCTGGTGTAGGGCACGTTCCCGAATTCCGATCTATTATGTCCCCATATATGGGGCGGCTTTTAAAAATATTTCAAAACAAAAAAGAAAGAGAAAAAAGAAGGCATCTTCTCCATGGTCATCTGAATGTGAAGACTAACAACCTATGGCATTAGCGTCCTATTCTGGAACTATTCAAACACGCCAGCATGTGGTTGCCCTTATATGAGCTATTGACGTTGACCTTCATAAGATTTTCAGTGGGAGCATGCCACCGTAAACCCGATCTATTATGTCCCCATATATGGGGCGGCTTTAAAAAAAGGTTTTTTATATATATAAAAAAAAGTAAAAAAAAAAAAAGAGGGCATCTTCTCCTTCATGGTCATCTGATAGTGAAGACTAACGATCTATGGCACTAGCATCCTAATAATCTATTCTGGAACTATTCAAACACGCCAGCATGCGGTTGCCCTTTTATGAACTTCGCCAGCGTTCAATATATCTTTTTTTTTTACATTCATAACATTTTCAGTAGGACCATGCCACCGTACCCACCCCACGCACCCCCCACAACCTCCCCCCCCCCCCAAAAAAAAAACCACACCCACCAACCCTACACGTTCGCAAAGTAAAACTGGTATTCCGCATACTCAAGGCTCTGGCTACGTTTTGTACTAATTTCACGGTTAGATATTTTATACCTTCACCGTCATGGTCACGTGCTTAGCAACACTACTGGCGAGTAAAATTCAGCTCATATTTTCCGCAAAATGTGTTTTTTTGAGAACATATTAGAGCAATAAATTAATCAATAAAACATTTTTTCAGACAAAAAGTGTCTTTAAATCAGAGTTATGTGCAAAACGTGCTTAAAATTAATGACATTTCAAGACAAGGGTAGGTTTTCCCTACATTTTTATGCATGGCTTATCTGGACTAAGGTATTACGTTGACCTGAAAAATAAATTGGAAACCGATTACCGAAGGAGGGTTGCTGGACTAGGTATATTCCTAATTCGCATGACAGTTGCGCCTGAAATAGTTGCACGTGCAAAATGTTCATGGCAAAACGGCTAGTTTACACAGATACGCTGCATGCACATTTTACATGGAATACACTTTAATGCGAACTAGTCATGCATGAGTGTCTTTGTCCATAAATCTATGGATGGGATATGTATATCATAATTATTTTTACGTGTTTATGAACAAGTTTGAACAAGTTTATTTTTAAAAATACCAATAGACTAAAACAGACCATAAGGATATTATAACATATTTATATTCAACTCATATTTCTCCGTGTTACACGTGTGAAACATTGGCATGGCAAATTTGTTGCCGGTAAATTGCATTTTCAAATTGTATTTGACTATATTTTCATATTTACATAGAGATTATTTAACTGCTGCGTTCGATTATGATTAAATGCTTCACGAGATGTCAGGCGTATGTTTTTTTCACGAACGAGCGCTAGCGAGTAAGTGAAAAAACAATACGCCTGACATCGAGTGAAGCATTTAATCATAATCGAACGCAGCAGTTGAATAATCTGTTTATTTCATTTCATAACATATAATTATTTCAATTTAAAATGTATTTGTTGTAAGTTTTAGTTATGATTGTGCTTGTAGTTCAAACCAAATAACGGTCAATGTAATTCGAGTATGAATACAGAGGCGTGGCTTATTTACTATGATTTCCTTTTAAGGCAATCGTTGTACTACGATTTCCTTTTAAGGCATATCGTAAAAGTATCCATACGCGAAGGTAGTAAATCGCCTGGCCTTATGCCAGTTTAAACTTCAAACTTCTCGATTCAAATACAACAACAACAGCAGTTCGTTTATCGCGTCCCAGTCGACATTACTCAGTAAATCAGACATGGTTACCGTAGCGAAAGACGCTGATTTTGTTTACATAAAAAAGTAGTGCCGTCAAATGCCAAAACTCGCGCTTGCGCAGACGAAAAAAAAAAAGAAGTGCGCGAGTTAGTTATTAATATTTGCGAATAATCTTTCACTGAGAAATCCCGATCTTTCATCCATAGAAATGTAATAAATAGATTTAACATTGACGATACAGTCACACTGTTCTTACCAGTGTAGGTTAATTATAATACCAATTTTAAAAATAATTACTATAACGTTGCTGTGATTATCAACGTTACGATTGCTTAAATTCATTTTAGCCACAAAGCCGGGCGATATGTGCAGCCCGCCGCCATCTTCACAACCACCCGCACAGAGTGTTAAAATAGTTACACAACCATGTGACTGCGGCCTGCAAACAACCACGACCACGGACCAACCTACTGTAACTACCACAACAACAGTCCCGACCACGACTACGACAACAACCCCCAAACCAACGACTACAACAACACCCAAACCAACAACAACTACAACCCTACTGACAACAACTACCACTCAACCAACAACAACAACTACCACCCAACCGACAACAACTACCACTCAACCGACAACAACTACAACCTCAATATCCACTACCACAACTATGAGAGCAACAACCAAACAAGCTTCAAGTGTGAGCCATAGCAGTAACCAGTCTGCCGCTAATGCTATTGATAAAAGCGGCAACCAGTCTAGCAGTAAATCCAAGACGGCAAATCAAGGTCTGACACAGAACAACTCGTCCTATAATTGGCAGGCTGGCCCTCTCATAGAGACAGAAACCACTACAACCATCACCACAGAAGACGACAAGGAAACCACTGTTGTTACAACCATAACCAAAACTGACGGAGTAGAGACCAACAGAACAATTGAAACAACAGTGACACAACATGGAAAGCAACTAGATCATACTGTGAAAGTCATTGAAGGCAACACAACAGATGGCGGCTGGCACGGTGGATCTAACAGTTCATCGTCAACGACTGGCGGACACAATTCGTCGTCTTCAACATCTTCCCAGTCTGGGTCACAATCTGGTTCCCAAACAAACTCAACTTCGGTTACATCAGGGCATAATAGTTCCCATCAAGGAGGTCAAAGCTCTGGTTCAAGTTCCAATTCAACATCCACCCAAGGACACAACCAAAACTCAACTTCCAGCAGTTATCACAGTGGCTCGACCTCTTCGCCCAGTCATAACGGATCCACCTCAAACTCGTCAATTTCAGTAACCCATGGTACAAACGGCTCTTCATCCGGCGGAAACGGAAGTAGTTCGAGTTCATCGACTACATCTAGTACGTCATCATCAACGCAAACCGGGAAACAGGCTTCAAATAATACCTCCGGATCATCGTCAGGTACCTCTTCGTCTGGAAGTAGCATCCATTTAGCGTCACCTTCAGCATATCCACAACCTATACCTACAACCTACAAAACTACAACTACTAGCAAACCGACTACGACGACTCACAAGCCGACAACTACAACCGCACCCATACCTACCACAACAACACACAAACCGACCACAACAACTGAGAAACCGACCACAACCACCCCAATACCGACAACAACACAAAAACCGACAACAACCACACACAAACCGACCACAACTACACCAATACCGACCACAACAACACACACACCGACAACAACAACACATAAACCGACCACAACCACCCCAATACCGACCACAACAACACACAAACCGACAACAACAACACATAAACCAACCACGACTACCAATAAACCGACCACAACAACACACACACAGATCACAACGACCCCCATACTGACAAACACCACACCAAAGCATCACCACTCAACCGGTTCTCACACGCATGGCAGTGGGTCTAGTACAAACTCTAGCACGAGCTCAACTTCTCACCATAGCGGGTCCCATTTCCAAGTTTCTAACACAACCAACCAAGCCGGGCAAAAGAACAGCTCATCATCAACAACTAGTACCCATTCTAGTTCTCAAAACACTGGTTCCCAATCAGGATCACAAACTGGCTCTACATCTAACAATACAAGTTCCTCGTCACAACAGAGTGGAAGAGGAAGGTAAATCTACTAATTTAATATATTGTTTCAATGCGCATGTGCCGTTTCACGCAGACGCTGCGGATCAGTCTACCAAATTGAATTTAATTCGTACACGTCTATGATCACAGTTTAGAATTAAAAGTGATTGTATGTACAGAATAGAGACTATGAATACAAATTTTCATTTTTTTGTTATTTATCGTATTATGTCACTAAGCTTACCCTCATGAATAAAGACAGATGAAAAATATCGGACAGGGAAAGCAGCACTCAATGACGACAGTCAACCACAAAACACAAAAACAAACACGCAAACAGACAAAAGAAATACAAAATGCAAGCGACATCACAAACACAAAAGGGTTGACAATAGGGCTACCGCCTTGGAACGGTCAGTGGCAACAAAGGCCACTGGGGGTTTAAACCGGTTCTAGGGTGCACCACAAAAGGGTTGACAATAGGGCTACCGCCTTGGAACGGTCAGTGGCAACAAAGGCCACTGGGGGTTTAAACCGGTTCTAGGGTGCACCAAACCTCACACTTACCCTACTTTCATCCCATTAAAACAGGACAGTGTAAATAAAGAAATCCCCGCCATGATCTAATCTCTAACCAACAAGGCAGCATCAATAGGCAATATAAGTAAAACACAAATATGCTCGTGTAAATATAATACAAAGGCTGACCTCCACTTTAAGGATCAATTGAGACTCGAAAAATAAAACGCACTGTCAAACAAAAGCCTAAATTATTGTATAGTCTGCTTCCAATGCGTCATATAAACAGTATCTTACACCATATTCGCTTTGCTTCTTAGAATTATGCTGAAAACTACCACATAACAGTACCATGCTAGTCAAAGATATGCCTTTCATATGCTGTCTCGATCACATGATGTAGGTTGGTTATTAGGCTGTATATGATGATATGTCGATTTGTTCTAGTTGTTGACAGACCACTCACTTCTTCCTGGGTAGGGCCAGTACTGTATACATGTACCTCCCGTCGTCTTTAACATCTTGTAGGAAAAACAATATCACTTGACTGTCATAGTGTTCGGACAATGAAATACGTCTGTAGCGTTTGCCTTCGAAAGGAATACTGATAAATACATATATGTTCCATTTGCATAATGTCATATAGTGTGTAAACCTCTCAACATGATGTCCAACATAATATACCTATGCTTTTCATATATAAGCAATGAACTGTTTGCTCGAAATCCTTGACATTTTCAATGCTTAAAAGAAAATATTCATGAGAGATTCAGCCCTATTAAAACCAATTCCGCATATTTTATATTACACGCGCCAAGTGCACTTATTAGGATAACCACTGTCTACACTCGTAGTATCTTTATGTGAGGAAGTTATCCAGCTGGCTTGCGAAACGTCGGTGGTTCTACCCAGGTACCCGCCTGTGCACGAAAATTGCCCGGAGCGGCACCTGGGGTCTTGCTCGACCATTGGCAGCTGGAAAGTCGCCATATGATCTTAGCTGTTGGTGCGACTATAAAATCCAATTAAATTAAATTCAATACACTCATAGCGTATTTATGCCCGCCGATACTCTGTATTTGCTGACAGCTTTTCTTACACTTCCAGCCATTCAAATGCGCCAATGACTCAACCCACCACTCCAAAAATGACTCAGACAACAACACCAAGAATGACCCAGCCAACAACACCAAGAATGACCCAGCCAACAACACCAAGAATGACCCAGCCAACAACACCAAGAATGACACAGCCGACGACTCCAAGAATGACATAGCCAACAACACCAAAGATGACAAAGGTAATAAAAAGCCATATAACAATCGTATAATATAATGACACTTAACTCTACTGTATCATATGCAATCGTACGTAGTCGCCCAATCCCGTCATTCTTCGGCAACGGGACAGAAAATAGTACAGTTTGGCGATATAAACACTATGGACGTTAGCCATTGCGTGTTGATGTATGCTTTGTGTTGCATTTGTGGTATAACAAAACAGATGAAGGCTATATCAACATTTTCATATAATAGACGTATCGGCTAAATGACATTGCAAAACGTTGAGAATACGTTGGATTTTGACTGCAAATGCCTTTTGTTGAGAATCTAATGTGCCGTCATTTCCATGTCAGTATGACGTGACCAATATGGATTCCTTCTAGATATATTCGAGCTATGATTCCATGTATTAATCGAGATGTTGCGAATCGTATTATCCCACTTTTAGTTATTATATTTTATTATTTTATTAAAGTGACAAATAACATCGTTACAAAATATTACATATACAAAACAATACAGTATAATATAGGCAATATAAAGTAAACAAATGAATACCCAGTCTAATGAGACTTATTAGTCACTATAGAAATATCAATTGCATTATTGATTTTACAACTCATTTAATAGGTATAACAAAAGTAAACATGAAAAATATAGTACACATTAATTTGTACGATTTTTTAAGGCATTTATAATAAACTGTCCCGTTTTTTATAGAATCCTTTCATTTGTTAAAGCACTTTAATTTTGTCTGCCTCGGTAGCTGTGTCTGGACACAGTTCATTTAATGTATGCAATAGTTCAATTCGAGAGGCACTGTGCCTCTCGCAGTACAATAGAAAGTGATTTTCTGTTTCTACACACTGAGCCTGACATTGTTTACATATTCTATCTTGTCTTGGAATTCTGTGGTATCGGCCTAATTCAATTTCAATTGGCAATGAACCTGCTCTAAATTGAGCAATCACAGAGCGTATGTGTTTCCTTAAATTTAACTGAACATAATTTTCGCGTTCATATGTATCTTTAAAAAGTTTATAATTGCTCAATTTGGTTTGAGAATTAACATCATTGAGCCATTTTTCCTTATATATTGTCATCAGTTTTGCTTTAACTTCGTGTATAAAAGACGTATTGTTAAAATCTTGTAGTGACAAATTATCAAAGGCCGAAACACAGTTAATTTCTTTAAAAATTGTTTTAATATCATGCGACCAATTGTTTTTACATTTTGAATAATCCCAAAGAAAAATCTTTTTTGTAAGTCTATTATTATTCATAGATATCAGTCGTTTCCATAAACGTAAGCTGTTTAATTGTCTTCTAATTTTAGGCGGTATCCAGCCAATATCACCATGAATAGCGGGATTAGAAGTACATTTATGTACACAGAGGAAAAATCGTATAACTCTATTGTGTAATGTGTCTGGCTTAGAGTAACATTTATACCCCCAAACGCTTGAGGCATAATCCATAATTGGAACAATTTTACAATCATATATCTTGGAGTATGATGAATACATTATATCAACCTTATTATATAAATTTGAGACTAATGACGAAAATGCTCTACCAGCAGATTCGCTCAAAACATTTGCTGTTTCAGTAAAATCTAAAAATTCATTTAATATGATACCAAGGTATTTGTAGTTTTCACATATTTCAAGCTTAGTATTACCTATGTGAAATTCAAAAGCTGTCCTTGGTTGGCTTTTTTTGCGAAACTGTACTACTTTCGTTTTACTTATATTAACTAACATTTGATTTTTACAGCACCAGGTGTTAAGAAAATTTATCATTAACTGTAAATTAAGTTCAGACGGAGCTATTAACACAATGTCGTCTGCAAAAAGAAGAATTCCTACTTTGATATCATTTCCTATTTCAACACCAAGATCCAAATGTTTAATTTCTAACGCAAGATCATTGATAAAGATAGAGAAAAGTGTCGGAGAAATTACGTCCCCTTGTTTTACACCTGAATGTATATCAAAAAAATCAGTGCAGCTTCCATTTACATTAACTGCTGCTTTACATTCAATATATAGACTCTTTATGGCTTCTAATAAGTTACCAGAAACGCCTATATTGGCTAATTTTATATACAAAATATCCCTATTTATCCGGTCAAACGCCTTCGCCATATCTACAAAACATGTAAAAGTATGCAAATTTTCGGATTTTCTGTTTCTAATAATGGATGTCAAGGAAAACATATGATCTTCGCAAGATCTGTTCTGTCTGAAACCGTTTTGTTCGTCGACTAATAAATCATTTGTTTCTAGATATTTTACTAACCGAATATTTAAAACGTTTGTGTATAATTTACAAGACGTAGGTATTAAACTAATACCTCTGTAATTAGAAGGAATCCTTGGATCATTTTGTGCGTTTTTGGGGATTGGTCTGATAACGGACCTTGACCAAACAGAGGGAACACAGTGACTTGACATACATTCATTAAAAAATTTACATAAAAGATTAACAGACAAATCGTTTTTAAATACTTCATATGGTAAACAATCTATTCCTACGGCTTTACCTGACTTGGCAAGAGAAATAACTTTTCTACACTCTGCAAGAGTTATCGGTACATTCAATTCATCTTGATGATTTAAATTGATATTACCATCAGCTTCAAAGTCACTGGAGTTAACATTTTTTCTCGAGTCACCAGCATTATAAATTTCTGAAAAATCATGTTGCCATCTATGTAACACCTCGTTTTTATCATTAATAATTTCCCCATTTTCAAGCTTTACTTCCATTGGTAATTTGTTATTTGTTTTATTTCTACCTAGAGTCTTCAATTTATTCCAAAATTCTTTTGGGTTTTTAGTTTCACTTTCCGCAATTCCAATTTTGACTTCGTCATTAAATAGTCTTTTTGCTTTTCTATATTCCTTATCAAACGTTTTCCTTTTTATACGAAATTCTAAAAGTAACCTTGACTTTTCAGCTCGATAAGTACATTTTAAATAACACTTTTCTGCTTTTCTATACTCATCAAATAATAAAGATAAATGCTCATTCCACCAGGGTTTGAGGATACGTCGTGCTTTTTTTGGATATCTGGAGTCGAAATATTTTAATTTCAAATCCATTTCTTCGTAATAAATATTGCAAATGTTATTATATATAGAATCGATATTTTCACGATTTGATTCTCGTATCTCAATATCTTCGATAGCGTCATTTATTTTGTGTAAAATGTCGTCATCGCACATAAAATCATTGTTTGGTAATACATCGCATTTGTGTTTTAAAAACATTCTATCGTTCGGAACATTTGTAAAATTGTCATGTTCATCATTGCGCAAGATGGATCCCGTTGGTTTCAGATAACTATGTACGTGAATATTTGTTTTTAAAATAGAATGATCTGGCATGGCCCTCCTTGGTAAAACATTTAATGTATGGCAAAGATCTGTTACAGGAAACACACCAAACGACTCAATATTTGCTAAATGTTCGTGCGGTACAAACATGTAGTCAACGACTGATTTTCCTTTGTGAGAAATACAAGTAAAATTATCAAGTTCGGGATTTACACGTCCGTTTAACAAACAATAGTTAACACTTTTAAGAAAATCAAGAAACACATGCCCTCGTGGGTTTTTTGTCTCATCGATATTGATTCTGTCGATAATAAGGCCATTATCGATTAGTGTAACTAGGTCAGACCCGTTACCACATCTCGCATTTATGTCCCCTAGATAAAGACAAAAATCAAAGTCATTTGTTCTGTAGATCAAATTCGTTAAATGATCAAAGAACTCTTGCGAAGCCCGACCATTTACATTATTTTCAGGTGGCAGATAACATACGCATATAATAAAGCAAAAATCGGAAGATTTATCTTTGAATTCTACAGCTAAAACATCTCTAAAATTGTTATCATATATATTAATGTCATAAATATCAGACAAATAGTTTTTAACAAAAAGACCTGTACCACCTGACCCATTGTCATTTGCACGAATGTTCGATCGATTATGGCCAATCCACATATACTCTTTTAATTGTATAACACTATCATTTTTTAACTTAGATTCAACTATGCATATAATATCAAAATTGAGTTGCAATAAAATATCTTCCCTGAAACACCTATTATTTGCTGTCCAAGCATTAACATTCCACAATCCTACACTTAAAGTAACGTTATAATCAGACTGGGTATTGTCCTATTCATGGTTATAAATCTGACCATCGATCATCAATTTAATGTTACGGAATTTCCATCGTTTTCTCTCTCGTTTGGCTTGATCTATGACCTCCTTGAATGACCTCCGTGTCTGTAAATCCTGCTCAGTTAAATCGTCAATCAGGAAAAACGGGACATCGGAAAGTTTTTCACGTTGATTAGCAATCATATAATGTTTATCGGAGTGACGAAGGCACTTAAAAATAAGATGTCTTGGCATAGTTTTACCGTCAATCACAACGTGTTTTCCAGTTCTGTGAGCCTTCATAATTTCTGCATTTGGTAAACCGATTTTTGCCGCAACGCGTCGCACAATATCAACCGGATTTTCATTTGGTGATTCGTTAAAGTTCACCAGACGTAAGTTGTTCTCCCGTGAAAATCGCTCGAGCCTGTTGCAGTGGTCTTTGGCCTGGTCAAGCTGACCGATAGCGTAGGAGAGGTCTTCCTCTAACTGTCGACTTCGTTTATAAATATCGTTCATTTCCCCATCAAGCGCTGTCAGTGTGTTTTGGTTGGAAGATAGTGTACTTTGAACGGAAGTGACGTTATTTTCCATATTGTTGAGTTTCTCGGTAAACTGCTGAGTTAGTGTCTTTATTTTTAAAATATCAGCCTTTTGTAATTCTTGAGTTTTTATAGCATTTTCAATACTCACTTTATTCTTCTTTAACTCTGGTTTGATGTCTGTTATGTCCGTATTTATTATTTCTATGGATGACTCAATAGCCTAAACTCTACTAGATAGACTTGACACTTTTTGGTCAATCGATTTTATGTCTGCTTTAATGCATATCTGCGACTGAGCTATTTTGTCAATTGAAGATTGCTGTTTTTTCATAGTTTTTTGCATGCTCCCGAGCGTTTTACGTACAAATGACTCAAAGTCATTTCCGGCACTCCCGGCCTCCAAGGTGCTCGTATCAACATCTTCATCATTTTCATTGTCTATATCACCAAGAGTTAAATTTACGATTGATTCGTCGTTATCATCAGAACTGTGGTTGGATTTTTTACGTTTAACTGCTCTGCCTTTACCACCTTTACCGCGGGCCATTTTGTTCATGAATGAGTTTTACATATGGCGGTCTTTCGCGTCACACAAAGCACACAAAGGAGATTTATGTAATCAACATTTTCAAGAAGTATCATTTGGGCTGTATTCCATTTAAAGATGTAGCACTTTTCTATGAAAATCAATGTTACAATGTTAACTATATTTTATAGTTATGTAAATGTGACAGGTTCATTTCATACAAACATACATGTAATGGAAAAGATAATTAGCCACACTTTTTCCTCAGCCGAATCATGCTCATTAGGGGCAAAAATATGAAATAAAAAATAAAACAGTAACGATTTACATAACAAATGCATGACCGTGCGCTTGTATTCTTCATCTAAGATACTCTGAATGCTTTGTTTATCTAAAACTATTTAGGTCATCCTTAAAAATAGGTATGCTCTAACATTAACTTAACTTAACTAAAATTGAATTATTCAACAGTTGAATGGCAATTTGTAAAGGCCTACTCTTTATTATTCTAGCTTTGTATACTAAGACAGGTGTATTGGAGTGGATGAGAAGTGGGGAGGGCGTGGTGGGTGTAATGGATGTGGTGGATTGTGTGTTGTTACGGGTGTTGGTGTTGAAGGTGTGGGAAAGGATTGGCCTAACTTTTCACTGATTGAATAATGGCTAGGGTCAGCGAACCTCAAATAAGTTTAATGAAGGCCTTAATGCCTTATCAAAAAATCTACATATGGAATATTACCAAATTTAAAGCAGATTGTGTTGATCAAGTCCAGCCCATTATTATGAATAGCGACCCCAAGAAACAGTTTATTTCAGAACTTTGCAACACACGTTTTATTCATATTATCCAAAAAGCTTCAAAGCTCACGAGGACAAAAAAAAAGACAATGTAATACAATAAGTTGACAATACTATTGCTATGATAATTCATAATTGTAAATTTAAGACTTTATATAGAAAAAAGTACCGTTTACCCATTTCAATGAAATATTACAGTCCTTTGAAGGTATAGAATCACTTGGGTCAAACGTCTAATTTTAAAATGAAAGGAAAATGTTTATTTAATTTCTGATTTAGATTTACCCTTTTAGTTGTATGATAGAACAATTTCTAAAATTATTGTCCTGAAACTGTGATTTTTTAATAGGCGTTTCTGCACCAAAATTTACATAATTTCATTTTATCCTTAAAAGTGCCAAACTTCAACAAGTTACCTTAATTGATGATTGCATTTTGACTTTTGTCCCTAACATTTGTTAAAACTGCAAATATTTATTTCTGAGTTTATTGTGACAGTATGAACTTTTCGTTTCAAAAACACACTTCATTCAGGTAGTATAGAATCATTTTTTCTGAGATGTGTTGTACGTAGTGATATATTATGCATGGAAAAATGCCCCAAATAATTTCACGTTGAATAAATGTATGCTTATATGATAATTCTTCAAGCCTGGGAAGTTTAAAAATAATCTAAAATATCTGAGCTGAAAAAATTGAATTTAAACAGGAAATGATTATTTACTACCAATAATTCTATACACCCCAAAGCACTGTACTCATTTTCTAAGTCAGTTTATTTCAAATTCATTAATATAACTTTCATAGCAATGTTTTGGGGGTAAAATCCAGAAAAGCGAAATCTGTACTGAAAATGAACCTTATTTTGACCCAATGGATTTCGGTATGATAAAATGCATTTATCATGCAGATGTGCACTTTTCTGCCCAATAAAGGGGTGACCTATTAAATTTTGCTTTATTAGCCACTGACCAATAGAGCAAATCAATGCGGAATCTCTCGGCGTTTATTGTACGTAACGTTATCTGACGTCATGCACGTAACGTTGCCTGACGACATAAAACAAACAAAAAACAACAACATGGCGGCGTCCTCGATAAGCGTAACATTCGGAGAAATAGGTAATAATAGTAATTCATACAGAAAATGTGGATAATCTACATGATAAATAGAATATTATGTCAGTGCCTTTTACTATCAAGTTTATTAGGCTCGGCACGAAAACGAAGAATGGCTCGGCAGAGCCTCACCATTCTTCGTTTTCTAAGCCTCGCCTAATAAACTTGAAAGTAAAAGGCACTGACATACTATTCTCTATATCATATTCAGGCGGGAGTGATAGTATACAACTATCTACTTCTGTTGAGGTCAATGGTTAAAACTATTCATCCAAGGGAATGACTATTGACTATCAACTATTGACCGAGACGCAATAAATGAATAAATAAATTAAGCGACACTTTTATATACAATTTTCTCAATACCACAAAATTATAGAAAATAAATTCAACAGCCTATTTATATTTATAAATTCTGAACATCAAAATATATCTCCAAATGTAAAGCGTAACACGTGCACTAATTCTTCCAATTCGTTCTCAGTTGATAAATGAAAATGTTGCCCGTCCTCTATTGTTAAAGGGGTTGATGCACTATTTTCAAACGATTTATTTAAAAGGGCTCTGAAAAACTTGAAAAAAGCTGTGTTGATTAGACGTTAAACAACAGTCAGTTTATTTCTATTCGGCAGACGTTAAACGTTATTATTCTATACCTAATTTATACGTCCAATCGTAGACGCTCTTTCGAGTCATGTGACCGTACAATATATTTCCGTATCGGGACGCACGCGCGTACAAAATATCCCGCATTCTTTTCGTATTGTACGCTTCACAGGTCCCATGTTAAACCTATGATGAAGACCGAAACGCGTGAAAAGGTTCCGAATGAAAATCAGAACCGACAGGATTCTGTCAAATACATAACCATAAACTGTTAACAAATCATTGAAAAACTATACTGAAAACCTATCTATTGCACATATTTTATTTTATTTTTCCTTATCACATAAACAAAACTATCATAATATATAATTGTGAAAAACTGACTTTCCAGTTCCGTAGTATTAAATCATCGTTGACAAGTAAAAATAAAGGTATAGAATAAAAAGGTTACTTAACATGGTTCTGTACAATACGGGATATATTTGGACTCGTACACAGCTGGAAAAAATCATATTGGACTCGCCTAACGGCTCGTCCAATATGACTTTTCCAGCTGTGTACTCGTCCAAATATATCTCCGTATTGTACAGAACCATGTTAAATAACCTATAATTATCACATAACTCACGGTGTTAGAGTGGAATAACACCATTCTATATTGGCCATATACAACTAGTTATATAAGTATGCAAATAAGCCTAATATGCGTTGTCAAAAGATATGATCCAATTCCCAGGTTTTATGTCGGATTCGCGTGTTAAAGCGACAGGCAAAATGCATTAAAAGTCGATATGTGAGTTATATGATAAATAGAATATAAAATTCGTTCTCATTCATTATTGAATTTATTAAACTCGTTAGCATAAATGATATAATGCTCGGCAAGAGCCGCGCATTATATCATTTTGCCAACTCGTTTAATAAATTCAATATTGAATGAGTACTCATGTAAGATCCTCTACTTATAGTATTGATATTAAATTGTCAATTTCTTCATGAAAGCCAACAACGCCAAAATTAACAAAGCCCACAACGCCGCAAGGCACAAGGACAGCGTCACCGTCACACGTAACAACGACAGCCAGTGGCCCGACCACAACTTGGGATGGTAAGTGTAATGTCCCGACTATTGTTATTTTATATTAAATCAACACAGAGCAATCTTGCTGGTAACTGGTTCTTAAAAGAAGCCATCTTTTATATTTTCATACACAATATTCATTTCAAAAGAAGAGAAAAGAACTGACGTGAAGAACTAAAATGTTCAAAGTTAGCCTTCTTTAACACACGTGTCCATGCATGCATTTGACGGATGGACAAATATTAATTTACATTTTAACTGGTTTGCTAGACCTCAAATATGTCTTGTATTCCTTTAATGATAGCTTACGTTTCTGTCTGTCTTGAACTAACATTTTTGACACCCTTTCCTAGCATAAATGTGATTTATTACTTAAACGTTGATGTGCATTAATTAACTAAAGTTAGTATGGTCCGTATCTATCAAACATATTCTTTTTGTAATAACTTCATGTCTTAAAGGGACATGTTGTAAAAAAAATATTAATACGTCAGTAACATTTTAACTTTAAAGGGACACGCGGCAATCTTCAAGTATTTATCAGGAATTAACAGCATTAGAATCAAATTTCGATTTATTAATCAAGTATTATTTTGTCTTTTATCCTGCTTGCATGTAATGAAATAAAATATTCTTATTCTGTCTACCATATGATTACATATTATATTATTGGTTCAATGTAATCTACAGTTAATAATACGAAGAAAAAAGCATCTGCTTTATACTATTCCAATGATTAATATTAATGATTGAACAAATGCAATGTATGTAGAAAAACTAATGAGACTCTGCGAGATTTAAAAAATCAAGATAGCCTATGTCTCTTTAAATGGACACACGCAGTCCTGTAGAGCTTAATATATACTAAAAGGGAAAAGAAACGCATAATAAAAAAAATGCCTATACTACACTATTAAATATACCTACTTCCACGTCATATTCCAGATATACCTCAACGTGTTTTTTACAAAAAGGGACTACAACTAATTACAGAAAGGATATCTCTATAATGCAGTAGACCTTTTGATCAAAGTATGCTTTGTTCCACGAAATTCATAAATGCTGAAGTTTCGCTTTAAAAAGTCAAATCATTTCAGTGCTAAGAGATTGCAACGTTTAAAGCCTACGTTTGCTCACCGGCGCGAGCCAATGCGCATTCTGTCGATAATGAAACTTTAAAGGGGTAACCATTGGTGTGTTCGGTGCTGTTGAAACCTTCTTTCCGAAAGGACAGGCCTGATGTCGCTCTGTACCATTCGATTAGCAGTGCATATTAAACATACCATACGTTTATAGCGGAAATACTCATTATGCGTTTCTTTTTCCTTTCAGTATAGTAATTGTGCAATATAATCAACACTTAGGACCGTTATGAACCATTCAAATCATCTTTATTTATGATTTTTAAATATGTAAATGATGTAAACAACTAAAGGGGCGCCTCGAGTTTTATGGAACGCAAGATCGCCGTGTGTCCCTTTAACTAAAGTTATTCAGTATACAGACTTTCGTTGTAAAAAGAATGACGGCGGGTTTATGATATTCTAACGTTTCATGGTAGGTGGATGTTGATGGATGACCCCTTTGACCACTTTGTTTGACGAGAACTGGTGTCCGATATGTGTGCGCCCAACAAACAATAAAAACTTTTTTTTTGTTATACTACAGGAGTATGTCCCGACTTCTCCCTGGACTGCCCGGCCACTGCAAACTGTGCTACATTTGACGAAAACTGGTGTTCGATATGTACAATAAAACTTGTTTTTTTGTTATACTACAGGAGTATGTCCCAACTTCCCTCCGGACTGCCCGGCCACTGCAAACTGTACTACATTTGACGAAAACTGGTGTTCGATATGTACAATAAAACTTGTTTTTTTGTTATACTACAGGAGTATGACCCA
The DNA here is from genome assembly GCA_037043455.1 of Cyrtodaria siliqua. Classification (NCBI taxonomy): domain Eukaryota; kingdom Metazoa; phylum Mollusca; class Bivalvia; order Adapedonta; family Hiatellidae; genus Cyrtodaria; species Cyrtodaria siliqua. The sequence goes on from JAWPHD010004712.1 coordinate 167,820, forward strand.
ACTTCCCTCCGGACTGCCCGGCCACTGCAAACTGTACTACATTTGACGAAAACTGGTGTTCGATATGTACAATAAAACTTGTTTTTTTGTTATACTACAGGAGTATGTCCCAACTTCCCTCCGGACTGCCCGGCCACTGCAAACTGTACTACATTTGACGAACACTGGTGTTCGATATGTACAATAAAACTTGTTTTTTTGTTATACTACAGGAGTATGTCCCAACTTCCCTCCGGACTGCCCGGCCACTGCAAACTGTACTACATTTGACGAAAACTGGTGTTCGATATGTACAATAAAACTTGTTTTTTTGTTATACTACAGGAGTATGTCCCAACTTCCCTCCGGACTGCCCGGCCACTGCAAACTGTACTACATTTGACGAAAACTGGTGTTCGATATGTACAATAAAACTTGTTTTTTTGTTATACTACAGGAGTATGTCCCAACTTCCCTCCGGACTGCCCGGCCACTGCAAACTGTACTACATTTGACGAAAACTGGTGTTCGATATGTACAATAAAACTTGTTTTATTGTTATACTACAGGAGTATGTCCCAACTTCCCTCCGGACTGCCCGGCCACTGTAAACTGTACTACATTTGACGAGAACTGGTATCCGATATGCGTGTGCCCAATAAACAATAAAACCTAAATAAAACCTATTTTTTGTTATACTACATAAGTATGTCCCGACTTCCCTCCGGAATTTCCGACCACTGCGAACTGTGCAACATTTGACGAGAACTGATGTCCGATATGTACAATAAAACTTGTTTTTTTGTTATACTACAGGAGTATGTCCCGACTTCCCTCCGGACTGCCCGGCCACTGTAAACTGTGCTACATTTGACGAAAACTGGTGTCCGATATGCGTGTGCCCAAGTAAGTGCTATTAAATTGCTCATTCAGGAAAGGTGATAGGAATGCACACGGGTGGTTCAGTTTGTGGTGTTTTGTATGCATATATTAATGACTTAAAGTACTATCTGCGACTGATAGTATATATGTAATATTTATAGCATACTTTTTCGAGTATATGCGATAACTGCCGAATCTATCATTTATAGCACGGCTGAAATATACCGGCATTTATAGCACGGTTAAGGTTCAGATCTTCAGGTTTATGAAAAATATATCATAAGGTAGAACAAAGGAAAACCATTAGAGCTATGGTACAAATATATTTCAGCCGTGCTATAAATGATAGATTCGGCAGTTATACCATGGCCTACTCCATTTTACACGCTCATAGTTGTAAGTTTACACACAACCTGTCAATCAAAATGTCAATTACCGGCAATGGCGAAGGTACAAAACATTTATAGCATACTTTTCTCGTATGCGATTTGTACTGCACTCCCGGGCCTGCGGCCCTCGAGAAGCAGTATAAATCGCATATACTCGAAAAAGTATGCTATAAATATTACATGCCAAACGAGTGTTGAGCAGAACAGAATGCTTAGCTCACCTTAGCCAATATTGGTTATGTCCGACAGTGAGCATTTGCTTAAACAACTTATTCTCAAAAATCGCTTGACTAATTTACACCAAACATTAATGTCTTTAAAATGTGCTAAAATTAAGTTAACACGACATCCAAGATGGCCGTCGTACTATTTGTAACCTTATACTATTTGCTTTCCAGGAATCGTGAACATACATGGGTTTTTTTCTCAGAATTTATGAATATATACGCTAGACTTAAATGCGTTCGAATGAAGTCACCAGGACTCCTCAGTTTAATGAGACATATGGATTGATTTCTATAAAGTCGTTTGTAGAATCGTTTAACATATATTCACATGCTTCCCGGATTACAGTCTCTCTCTGTCTCTCTCTCTCTCCCTCTCTCTCTCTCTCTCTCTCTCAGTTGTTAAACTGCATTTCAACAGAATTAAAGCGTTGTGTTTATTCAGATTTAGTGTGTACTCTCGTTAATTTTATTTTGTGATATTTGTTTTCAGCTGGCAAAAAGTAGAAGAAGGATACTAGTGATTGGAGACTGTGAATGTTATGTGCTATTGTCGCAATAAAAAATCATTATATTGAATTATTCAGTTCAGTTGTTTAATTTGTGTTATTTAACATATTTTAATCAAATCGCACAAAACATCTTTGTATTAGTGGTGCTCAACCCCGTAGAGGAAGAAACGAGGAAGAAATACTTTGAATAAAAATAGATGCAAAAGTCAACAGGAAAGTAGCGTCCATAAATCTCAGCCATCCGAAAACACGCATTCAAAACAAACAACGTAAATGGATACATAGAAGCAAGTCGACAACACAAACGTAAAAGGGTCGCTAATATACTACCAAAATTCCATAACGTGAAATTCACGTGAAAACAATAACGTGAAATTCACATGAAAAGGTAACAATTCACTAACGTTAACTAACGTCAACTTATTTTTAACGTGAAATTCATGTGAAAAAACATGAATTTCACGTGAAATCTACGTGAAAATATAAACCATTAAATAATGTGAATTTATATTGAACGTGAATTTAACGTGAAGTTCGCATGAATTTAACTTTATTTCTCGTTAAATTCATGTTATTTTTTAACGTTTAATTTACGTTGTTGCTCGCTTCAAGTGAAATTCATGTTACAAATGCACGTGAAATTCACGTTATTTTAACGTGAATTAACGTTAAGCCATTTTGGTAGTGATATGTGTAACGCATAGGAACGGTCAGTGGCAGAAAGGCCGCTGGGAGTTAAACCAGGTTTTAGGGTGCGCCAAACCTCTCGTTTACCCCATTGTGATCCCAATTAAACGGGACAGTGTAAATAAGTAAATCCCCGACAGAAAATTTTCTTTTAAAATATTTCGCAGCATTAATACGGTAGTATAAGTAAAACACAAAGATGATCCTGTATATATGAATTTCAAATCCATGAGCCATAAAATAAGTACTCGGTGACTTGGCAGAAGCCAGAGCAACAAGAGAATAAACCGTTAACGGCATGACAAGACAAGTAAGACAGACAGCTTATGATAGTTAATATTTCCAGGAAGATGGCAATGAAATAAACATTCAATGAACATAAATTGCTAAAATGATAGTGCTTCGTAAGCCTCTGCATGCTGGCTGTTTAAACTAGCATTGCTTCAATGTTGTATTCCTATTGTCAACCCTGTTGTGTGTGTGATGTCTTATTTGGCCTTTTATTCATCTTTAAATTTGTTCTTTGTTTCTGTGTTGTTTTTGGTTGACGGTCGTCCTTGAATGGTGTTTTTCCTGTTCGATTTGTTTATCTATATTTACAATTAGATTGTTGTAAACAGATTGCACTTTAATATTTAAAAAAAATATACATATAAGACGAACAATTTAAAAACGTAAGATGACCTTCCTTATTTGTCATAGCACTCACGCTAACAAAAAACTGAGCTTAACGTCAACAATCAACATGACGCCGATATACTAGCATTTAATCCAGGCCTGGACTTAGACTTGAGCTTAAGTATGTACATTTCAATCACACATATTTCTATCAGTTTAAAGGATCAACGTTCATAAGAAGCAACGATTCATACGATTGTTTATCTATGAAGTTCATGGGAATATCTATAAATGCAATTTTAGTTCTTGAGCTCAAGTCTAAGAATAGTCTGAAGAATGGTTGATGAATTACAAGTCAGGTCTCCAATAGAACCTGAAATGATTCAACCTCCTAAACACATATACGAAAGAAATATGTCTATAAACAACAGTCATTGATAAGTGTATTAAAATGTGGTATAATTATACCATAGCTCTTTCTAATGGTTTTCCTTTCTTTCTGCTTATGATATAATAATCATAAACCGAAAGGAATTGTGCGATGTATCCTGCACTATGGAGTTTACGGCAATGTCTCGTTATTTACACATATATGGTAAACATCTGCATTCAGTATACAGAGAAAGGGTTTGGTGATGATGGCTTTGCCTTTTCCCCCAAGAGAACAAGAGCGAAAACATTTTTTTATTATCGAGAGTCTCTTTAATATTAAAAAAATATGTGTGTTTCCTCCAATATCAATAAAGTGGTGTGTCCCTTTAATACACAGACTGTTGCGTATCTTCTTCAGGAAATATGCTATAAAAATACCGTGTACGTTTTGGACTAACGGAGAGTGTTGAAGGGAGCTTTGACATATTTCTCAACAAGCTTTCTTAATAGAATTATGAAAAACTTGGAAAAGCGTTGAAACAGATATGGAGCCGTCATTTTGAAAATTATGACGTCATTGTTCTAAATTATCACAGATACGGCATATGAAAAATCGTTTAAAGAAATGTATTGCATATTAATTCAAATCCTAAACTCATGTTTAATATTATTAAGGTTAAGTACATTAATATTTAATTTTCATAGCGTTGCTGTGATTTTCTTTCATATGCATCAGTAATTTATCATATTCATCAATATTCTATATATTGTATCAATATTGTTTTCTTCAAAATTATCAACAATAAAAAAAAACAACATTCCCTTAAGAAATCGTGAACGTGTCGCACAGTGATAGTTTTGTTGATAATACCGAACCCGTATTATCAAGAAGAGAGTCTAATTTGTGGGACAATACTGGCACACATCTTGACTATCGAATATCTCTTAAAACTAGTCTAGGCCATTTATACCACTAGCAGTCTTATCTCTTATCAGAACATTATGCATTCATGAAAAGATACGAACGTTTAATTTAAAGACTCTAAGGCATATGTATTATATTGTAAATCAATACAAGTGTATTATACTGAAACTAGTGCACCACAGAAGAGCTAACCTAAGGTCACTATTTTAAGAGGCATGTATGCGGTCTTGCCATATATAAAATCCTAGATACCTAGGTTGAGACTCTGTTAGGGTATTTTCTATATGCCATATGGGACCTCGCACCTCCCCACTCCACTAAATGGGCATCTATGTTGAGAGGCAAGAGTGTCGCATGTGCCAAACAAGGAAAAAAAACGAGGTGTTTGTTGTAAAGCACGAGTGTCGGACGTGATCAACAAAGAAACAAAACCAGGTCGGTCCCTATAATGTAAGGCAAGTGTGCCGGACGTTCTCAAAAGGGAAACAAACACGAGTTCCCTATGTTGTAAGGCAAGTGTGCTGAACGTTCTAAAAAACGAAACAAAACGAGGTCCCTATGTTGTAAGCAGGAGTAGATATAAAAATCGAACAGGAAAAGTAGGATTCAAGGACGACAGTCAACCACAAACACACACAGAATCAAAGAACAACTTTAACGATAAATAAAAGGCCAAATAAGACATCACGAAAACAAAAGGGCTACCGCCTTGGAACTGTCAGTGGCAAAAGAAATGCCTCTTGGTTTAAACCAGGTTCGAGGGCGCACCAAACCTCACACTTACCCTACTGTCATCCCAATAAAACGGGACAGTGCAAATAAATAATTCTCCCCCATGTACTAACAAACCATTGAGGGCACGACAAGACAAGATTGCAGACAAACATCAAACGTGACCGTCCTCTTGGGCTTTAAGTAGACGTCATCATAGAGTCCACAGCCTGTCCAGTCATCGCACAATTAACAAGAAAAGTCATAGTATACAATATATACTATGACGACGAGCGGCAATAAGAATGAAAATTGTAGAATATATTTGTTTTAATTCATTGCATTGGAATTAGAGCATCATGTGTGGTTTGTTTGTGTAAAATTAATAGCGATTTCTATTTGGTGTAGCAATGGCATGAAACAAAATGGAAAAGCAAAATAAAGATAAAAAGTTTTTTATTTGAAACTAAACGTCCAATTTAAGTGCTTTGCTATAACCAAGGAAGTGCTATATTAGCTATTTTTATATAAAGCAAAGACTGGAGGAGCTGGACAAAAAGGACCTTCATTAAAACCGACAATTCGCTATAGGTGATTTCGGCTATAAATATGTATTCCGGCTATATGTATTCTTTTGACTATAAATAATATTTTTAAAGCACAATTATATAAAAACACACCCTGAATATGTATGAATAATTACAATTTACATGCGGTAATAATATGATGAATGACTATCAAATGTACATATTTTTAAGTTCATGCTGTACAAAAACAACATTACTGATGTGGGAAAAAATATTTGTATGTACAACTCAGTGTGTCAGGTCCCTGCCAAGACTTGAACTTGAATCTCTTTTCTCGAAAGAAAAGCGTGTTTCCTTACACTACAGAGATCGCCCAGACATCACAAAAAGAGTGTACAAAACTAAGCGAAATTAATAATGATGTAGATCAAAAGAATGTCAAACTAAAACTAGAAATTGTTATTGTCCATGGGACAAAAACGTATGGCTCCCCCACTCGCCCGAACAGACATAACTGACGACTCTAGGTCCACCGTTCTCATTGATCTGAGATCGTTTTGATATTCAATATCCCTGTGACTGTATCTACTATCTGTATCAGTGACATTTACTGGTCAACCATCCTTCCAAGTTTGAGGACCCTAGGTCCAACCATTCTCTAGTTATTGATTGGACATTGTTTTGTTATTGATCGGGGATCGTTTTGATATCAATAGGGGTCATGTTCTGGTCATGACCAACCATCCTTCCAAGTTTGAGGACCCTAGGTCCAACCATTCTGTAGTTATTGATTGGACATCGTTGACCTTTGACCTAGTGACCCCAAAATCAATAGGGGTCATATGCTGGTCATGACCAACCATCCTTACAAGTTTGAGAACCCTAGGTCCCACCATTCTGTAGTTATTGATCAGACATCGTTTGATAGTCAATGTCACCGCGACCTTGACCTTTGACCTAGTGAACATCGATTTTATAGTCAATGTCACCACGATCTTGACCTTTACCTAGTGACCCCAAAATCAATAGATCTAACCATTGTGTAGTTATTGATCGGATATCGTTTTGATAGTCTGTCACCGTGACCTTGACCTTTGACCTATTGACCCCAAAATCAATATGGGTCATCTACTGGTCATGACCAACCATCCCTCCAAGTTTGAGGACCCCAGGTCCAACTATTGTGTAGTTATTAATCGGATATCATTAAGATAGCCAATGTCATCGCGACCTTGACCTTTGACCTAGTGACCCCAAAATCAATAGGGGTTATTTACTGGTCATGACCAACCATCCTTCCAAGTTTGAAGACCCTAGGTCCAACCATTCTCTAGTTATTGATCGGAATCGTTTTGATAGTCAATGTCACCGCGACCTTGACCTTTGACCTAGTGACCCTAAAATCAATAGAGGTCATCTAATGGTCATGATCAACCATCCTTCTAAGTTTGAGGACCCTAGGTCTAACCATTCTCTAGTTATTGATCGGACATCGTTTGTGACACAGTCAGCACAAAATCAATATGGCTCCCCTCCACACTTTGTGTGGGGGAGCCATAACTATCACAGAAGGTTATTAATACCATTGCAAACGCATACCCCATGACTTCATGTATATGCGCAGTTCCATTTCATACTGATGCTTCTCACAATGTTTGGGGTATGACAGAGGTCACAGTGACCTTATTTTGGTATGCGACACACCGCTATCCCAAGATGTATCAACATACCAAGTTTGGTATTTCTAAGTGTTATCGTATTGAAAATATGGTCCGGACAAGCATTTTCTATGACAGAGGTAACAGGTCAAGGTCACAATTACCTTATTCTGGTATGCGACACATCGCTATCCCAAGATGTATCTAAATACCAAGTTTGCTATCTCTAAGACTTAGTGTTATAGTATTGAAAATATGTTCTGGACAAGCATTTTCTATGACAAAGGTCACAGGTCAAGGTCAAAGTCACAGTGGCCTTATTTTGGTATGCGACACACACAGCTATCCCAAGATGTATCCACATACCAAGTTTGGTATCTCTAAGTGTTATAGTATTGAAAATACGGTGCAGACAAGAGGTGAAAGAGTGTGTGGATGCTCTACTGGCTAAATGTGCAGGGGACCATAACACATTTTCAACATTCATTCAACCGGCACATGGCAATGATATAGGTCACTATTTGTTGAATGCCAGCCACAGTAGCAGGAGAACTAGTCTGTACAAAGTTAGTGTATTACAGGGTTCCCACAGTTTTTTGAGAACAAAACTATCCCAAGAGAGTTTTTTTCAGGTTTTCCCACTGCTTTCAAGGACAATTTATACCAGTATTTGTCCGACACCGTTGTTGCAAAAACGTTCAATTGTTCACAGTACTAATATGTGACACCACACAAGATGTTAGTTTATTTTTTTTGACAAGTATTGACTTTAACCCGCTGTTTTTTAGGCTGTTCTCCCTCCTATGAAGGAAATTTAGTGTTGACATTTAACTTGTTCTCAGACGACATGCTTTATTGATTCAAATTATTAGACGCTTGCATATACGACGGAGCATTTTGAGTTTTATTTGAAAATACTCGGCTAAAATTGTAACATATTTTATGAGTCAACCGGTGAGGTAACGAATTTGTACGACAGCGATCGAAAACAAAAGTACAATTTGGGGTTCACATTTCATTGATCAGAGCATTAACACATCTTTACGATTGTTCACGAATACCAATGGTTAATTTTTATGGGCTTACTAGGCCATTCGCCAAATCGCCATAGGCGAAAAGTAACTTGAACTGGCGAATGAAAACCGTAAGAAATACACACCAAATTCGCCAGACATCGGCGGTCTGGCGAATCCAAATTTCCGACCGATTTTGTCTAAAAGATCTCGGAAAATCCCGAATTCTAATTTACAAAGTCTTTCACTGTTTATAGGCCACTATCCCGCTGAGTGTTTTAGCTAATTAGTGACAATCAATTTAGATCGATAAACTAATTATGTCAGCGTTTATTGAAAACCACTGTCAAATTGTCGGTGCGATAAGACTCCGCCCACTGTTACGCCTCTTACTGTCAATCAACTGGTTTGTGTCCCCGCGCTCAACATTATCCACGGGTACTAAACATTGACTATAGCCCATTTTGGAGGTATATGAAAACGAGAGTCGATGACACTTCCGAGGTAGAGACAAAGATGAAAATAACAAAATAAAGGTGAGTTCAGCTCGTTGTTTTTCATAATATCATTAATCCAACGATTTATTTCAAAAATCGGGGAATGCTATTCCAATTGTATGTGTTCAAAGTATGTCTAAGTTGCAAAAATATTACAAATTATTGTTTAATTTCACGCCTAGGTCTTTCATAAGATTGAACGGTGTGTGTGTTTTCTTTGACAGATCGTACTTTTTCGGTGCATATTCTTATTTAATCATGAAAGTATGGTGTTTTAATAGTGGAGATAAAAAGGCCATAATGTCGATGACACAGAGATAGCGTCGATGCTTTTGATGTACGGTGATATAATGTGTTGGCATAATTGGTATTTTGTAATAAATTAACTATTAAATCAACCTGCAATAGATACTATGCGATAGTTATACAGTTATATTTACATATTCGGATACACTATTAGTTCATGTTGGAGACATAATCGGAAAACGTTAAAACTAAAGGCAGTTTAAGCATCACATATCCTACACCAGTTTCGAACATATTTCTTTTTCTATAATCAGTAAAGATCGGATAAAAAATGAACGCCCTATCGTGTTAACGAGGCAAAATAAAGCATTTTTGACTAAATCAAAGGCCATAACTCCGCTTTTGCTGGTCCGATTTGACTGATTTTCGAGCTTGTCCGAGCTTTCATTGACATTAACAACCCGGTAAAGTTTGATAAAGATCAGATGAAAATTGAAGGCCTTATTGTCTTAAGGAGACACAAATTAACGACGGACGACCACCCGCCCTCCCTCCAACGCACCACCACCACCACCACCACCACCATCCCTAACTCGACCCACCAACCCCAACCCCGGGTAAGAATGTCGGTCCGATGAAGTATGTTTAAATTAATATTAAGAAACAGAGAAAAATGTGCGGTTACCTTGACATTAAAACCACGTTAAAATATATGTGATTATTATTTCATTAATTTAACTGACAGGAACACAGAAAGATACGATTTACGCAGCGCGACATACATGATGCAATAATAGGAAATTCGCATTTACAAGCCCAGTAATCGACGTCATCAGCAGGTACACGAGATGATCATCCGTAACGAAGATTTGTCTCGACTCGGTGGGTAAACACGTGCATTTCAGCTCTAATTCTGTCCATAAATATATAATTGTGCCTAAAGTATGTCAGTCAATGGTAAAAAGACTCGGTTAATATTCACTTCTGCTAATACTTAGCGGATTGAGAGCAGAATCAAAGAAAGTTATTTCAGCGAGATGATTCTCAGCGTAGTTTTTTCATTTGTGTTGCTTTTAGGTCAATCTTTGGGATTTACAATGTCATGTATTGACCTTTCACACATACCAATAGCAGATACGTGATATAAAACGTAGACAGTAGTCTAATATGGGTTTCGACATAGATATAGCGAACTTATGAAAATGATTCTCCGCGGAACTTGGCAACGAGACGATACTCCGCGAAGCCAAATTTTACACATTGTGACTACGTTATTTTGTCTTTATGTTATGGTATGAATCAGTGTGTTTTATGCTTTTATTATGTATATGTATAAGAATTAGATATAGTAAATACAAGTACATTTTTATTGCGGTCTGTATTTAAAGCCGGTATCATGTAAACTATATCATACGTGCGGTAAACTGCTCAACGTCCGTTTTTTACACGCAGTACCCCTCGGCTGGGTCACAATATCAAGTAATTATAAGACCCAGCCCTAAGTTAATTTTATTTAAAATGTTCAATTGTTTAAATATTTGTTTGTATCATTTTAATGAGCTATTCTAATGCCTTCTGATGCATTTGATTATTATGCTGTTACTGTTATAAGGAGATTCATATGTCCATTTATACAGTGAATAACCTACGATTTTAACACTCTAACGAGTAACACAAAATGATTTCAAACGTGTTGAATCACTTTTTAAAGTTATTTTTTAATTTCTTACTTTTATGGTAATTCGTTTTAGATGTCAAAACAAATACGTGTTTAGTTTTCCCTCTGAATTTTCCCATCTGAAATTATAACAAATGAAATAAAAGAACACATTATGAGATAATTTTATGTTTTCAAACTCTTAAGGTGTTCATATACTTTTATTTTGATGTACTGTGCCAAAGCACACGTTCCAAAGTATGATATTGTAATATCCGAGATTTGAGTTAAAAGGAATTAATTAATACAAGTACTTTTTATTACTGATTATAAAAAAATGAATATGGTGTAGGATATGTGATGCTAAAACTGCCCACATTTTTAACGTTTTCCGATTATGTCCCCAACATGAACTAATAGTGTATCCGAATGTGTAAATATAACTGTATAACTATCGCATAGTATCAATTGCAGGTTGATTTAATAGTTAATTTACTACAAAATACCAACTATGCCAACACATTATATCACCGTACATCAAAAGCATCGACGCTATCTCTGTGTCATCGACCCTACCTCCGGCTCATTGACTCCACCTCTTGCCGAAAATTTACGATAAATCCATTATACTCTGTTTTCTGATTTAAAATGTCATTACTGTTTAATAATTACATTATTGCTTTTCAACTCCACTATTAAAACACCAGACTTTCATGAATAAATAAGAATATCCACCGAAAAAGTACGATCTGTCGAAGAAAACACACACACCTTCCAATCTTATAAAAGACCTAGGCGTGAAATTAAACAATCATTTGTAATATTTTTGAAACTTAGACATACTTTGAACACATACAATTGGAATAGCATTCCCCGATTTTTGAAATAAATCGTTGGATTAATGATATTATGAAAAACAACGAGCTAAACTCACCTTTATTTTGTTATTTTCATCTTTGTCTCTACCTCGGAAGTGTCATCGACTCTCGTTTTCATATACCTCCAAAATGGGCTAGAGTCAATGTTTAGTACCCGTGTTATCTGTCATATAAAGTTGTGACATTATTCACAGATTTAACTGCGTGATCGAGCCAGGTAAAACATCAAATGTGGCGCCCTCTAGCGGCCAAAATGGCTGATCAAAACAGAAAATTTGAAAATGTTTGCTTACGAATTAGCCAGAGATACTCAGCCTGTCTGTGTTTTTGAACTTTACGATCACTGATAAGTGTTAAAGGAACACATGGCAATCTTGAGTTTTCAAAAACTAGCAGCATCCCGTTAGTTTTTCTACATAAATTGCATTTGTTCAATCATTAATGTTAATTATAAGAATTGTATTAAGCCATTTGTTTTTTTCTATTATTTGTTTTTTTTATATTATTGCACCAGTAATATATTAAAACTTATAGTATAATAAGACTAAATAGGAATACTTAAAATTTTATTTATTTAAATGTAACCAGGGTAAAAGTAAAAATGATACTGGATATATAAATTGTGACACCCATTTCAAATACTGCAAGATTGCCATGTGTCCCTTTAAGTGCCTACTAATTAGTTGTACACACGGTAGCGTAAACTGGAACAATGGCAAGTGTGAACCGGTGTTTAATCGGCTGTTTCTGAATTGGGTTCATTTTATGGTTGATTGTTCAATCAACATGAAACAATACAAAAGGTGCGATTACTCAAAATATTGGTGTATGTAGCATTTCTGAATTTGCAGCGCGATCTTTCTAGATTCTTTGGAACTCGTGTTAGTTGAACTTGTATATGCCTCAGTTTAGCCTTACATTTTTTAAATATATTGCTATTTATTTTATTTCTCTGCATGTTAGCATACTGAAATGCATTTAATGAAAA